>LUCH01002125.1:5986-94644 GCA_013368495.1 Paragonimus heterotremus
CAAGTAACAGTGCTTCTTCCTGTGTTGGAATGCGGGGCTCGAAATATAGAGACCGTGAGATGCGTACAGCTGTAGTAGTCTTTCGCCATTATCAGTGCGTCGTGCCCGAAAATCAAACATACCTCCCAGCCGGTTCTCATCCGGAGAAAGAGGACCAAGCTGAGCATTGAAATCGCCCGCTGGTATTATGATGTCTGAGTGCCGATTGAACTACTTCCCTATATATATATATATGACTTCGTATACACATATCTGTTTATAGGTTTACGACGTGTTTGTATTATGAGCTACAACGGATCTTTGCGAAAGTAATTCGAGTGTTACCAAAACAGTGATTCGAACTTGTGTATATACGGACATGTTAGTGTACGTTTCATGATGTCATTTAACTATGTGTTGATTACGTGTGATGAATCTGTTGTCTGAACTTTTGCCAATTATACAGCTGAAAAGACGATACTTACCTCCTATGAACCTTGACATGAGATTACTGTTTTTCGTTCCCAGTATATTCTTTCAATTCAGAGGCGGAATCTACAAGGCAAAATCTCCAACGTCTGCTTACCATTTTATCATTGAGCAAACCTTAGTCGTTTTTATCTCTATGGTGATCATATTTGCTGATGTTTGCAGCGAAAATTCTCGTATCCGCTTCTTCGTGAAAATCAACCCGGTTTTGCTTATTTTGTTGATCGATTGAGTTTGTTTCCTGTTATATTTACTCAGTACCACCAACAGGCTTCTGATCACTGCAAAACATTCGCTTCTTTCAAAACCTTTTTTTACGTCAGATTTAATGTGACCGCACACACAGACCCCTGAAAAACCTAGTATTGCTTAACTTGTAGCGTCTTCGATGTTTGACTTGATCCTGGTTGGTTGAATCGATCACATGGCTACCAACAAAATACAGGTTGCCAGGTGACAATTATTCACTTACTGGACTAATGGTTGATTCGTAATCCCCGATAAGTTTTATTGCTACCCGTGGTTGCGACGGACATTCTGTCGAACATCAATATGGGATAATACATTTTGTTGTGCCTTAGCGCAGTATGCATCCGTACGCTGTTATTCATACTTGAACTACATCCAACATTCCAATTAGACGTTTCATTTCCGTTTTCCTGATTTGCAAGTGACTTAAGCAATTTGCTTACCTTAGGTCGCGAATTGTTTACTGTCCTTCGTTAATCCAGTCTCTCATTCGTTCGAATAATTCAGTCACCACTTCGGTACTGTATAGTCTTTACACACCCAGATACCGGTTGTCGGTCAAAGATCAAAGAGTCAGCCTCGTTCTTACGGATTGTCCCTAAAATAGTAAACGTGTGACTGACTTCGTGCCTGTTCCATTTATTAGAACACAGTAGTGACTTTGTTCTCTGTCACTCATTTATCGATCGATCGCTGTTCGGATTCAGCTGGTCAGCATGTATTCAATCAAGCAACACTGTTCTGTATTTCACATCCTTAAGTTGAAACTAACATTCAGTTATTATTTTTGTTGGTTACATTTCAGATTGCCGACTTTGGCTTTGCGAAACACGTGAAACATCGAACGTACACTCTGTGTGGCACTCCCGAATATCTTGCTCCGGAGGTGATAAAAAGCAAAGTAAGTTTTTGGTGAGCAAGATTCGCTTTCTGGTTGCAAGTCACGGAATTCTGTGGAAAACGTACATCATAGGGCACTTCCATGGGTTGGTTGCTTCGTTTCATTCTACTGTTACTAGTTTATATCAAAAGCCTAGATCATCTACAGTGATGGAGCTAATCATAAAGCCTTTCCAATTCTCGATGATTATTTTAGAACGTTCAATAGTGGGTAGAAGCAGTAGTACATAGCCTTGCCACAGCCATGATTTGAACTCTTGTCACGCTTTCATACAGTAACCATGTTGGTTGAAAAGCGCAACGGTTTCGGTGATGCCAACTCGGAAAAAATCGCAATCATGAAGTCATTGGTTTGAACTGATCTTGCGGTTACCGTATCACCTCTTTTGGCGTTGGACTATTATGGACTTTACTCAAACGAACGTTGCTGAAAGTTTATATGAGAATTCGGGTGTGCTGAACGTGAATTCTTGCGAAAAATCCTATTGTATCACAGAAAAAAACCGTGACGAACAAATGTTTCCGACGATTCATGACAAGATCAATACAATTATATGGGCTCAGCTAAATCAAAGCAGTGTGTAAGCAACACGAAGTGATTTGGCGGAGTTTCGTCGGATCGCACAAAACATTACAAAATTGTTACGCATTCATTGGCAAATCACATAAAAGGCGAATTAGCAGTGTTAATGGTGAATGGTTCGGAGGTCCATCCACCATTACTTGACAGAGTTATCGGCTGGAGCTTGAATAGGCATTCAGACCCATGGTGTGACCTTCGGTCGCGGCAATTGCAGGGCATGCACAAGTTTTTTGTGTGAGCAAAATTTGATTGCATAATCTAATGGTGATCGATTCAGCAGCAGGCAGCATCCGTCATCTGACCAATTTTTTAGTCAACACGGGACACCTGATTTTCGTCAACCCAGTTATCAATATCAGCTAAATGCTCGACGGCTGCAGAGTTGATTAATTCGGTTAAACCTGGCCAAAACCAGGCTGGATGATGTTCTTTGATCCGTTTTGACGACAGTCTCGTGCGACCTACATATTCTGTCGTACAACAGAAGGAGAATGCGTACACAATCATGGCTTAGTTGAGATCGATTAGTTTGTTTTTCAGACTTATAGTCAGCAAGAAGGAGGTGGTGAAAGATCTGCTCAGCGTGGACGATGAGAATGTGCGTCCGATTGTCTGATAAAGTCGACAGTTTAGTGCTTTGTTGCCATATCACTTTTACAAGATAGGCGGATGAATACGGCTATCTTCTCTGCCGTGGTGATCTGACTCCGTGGCTTAGGTGCAATCATGTTCCGGGTAATAAAATGATCCAGATGGCTGTTTCCCCGTATCACATTGGCGATGGTCTCTAGTTCCTAGTCTATTGTGCTTCTTTTGATTTTGCCGGACTTACATAATCGTATTGATCTGATGACGAACTGTGGAAAAAATTGTTCGTCACGGTTTTCTTCTACAACATGGAATCATGGGCGCAGTGATCGCTTTACAAAACGTGGTTAAAGTTCCAATCGCGGCCATGGTTAGGATACTAACGATTTCCAATTCTAACGTCTCTTTTCGAATAGGGCTGGCTTAAAAGTTTATGGAATGCCACTTAGATTATAAGGTCATTGCGCAACGTTTTGGGCCAAAATTTGAAGAGTTTTGTGGGATATTCAACTTTTTCGCTTTAAGTGCATCCACATTGCGTGGTAATCGCTGTGTACTTTAGAAATTTACAATCTACCTTCCGCTATTTCGATAAATTGTTTCTCAGTTTCTTGTTTGAAATCCATCCGTTTTTTTTCAATTTCCCTGTGAGTACGCCCCATAGATTCTTTAAAATTTGGATCAAGACTACACTTGATACAATCTAAACAGTTAATATTTTGATGAAATGGCCGCGATTTGGGAGATGATCTACGTGTGTAGAGAAGAATCAGGCCCGTTGAATGATAAAGCTTCCTAATATATGTAAGCGGCAACCTACAATGGACGAGTGTAATGTGTTGGCATTAGAATGTGACGTCTGCTCTCTTTGGTTTGGTTGATCGGACATTTTTTTAGGGTGAAGCCTACTCTGTGTTCCTAACGAGTAGCCGTGATACTTTTATTTATTGAAATACCCCATTGTAATGACCACCCACCGCACGGATCATCCGCGTCAATGCTTTCTCATTTCTCGTGATGACATCATTCCAAAGATCCTTCCAGGTACTAGCAAAATGTACCATTTGCTCACTGTAAGTATTCGCGTTGGCTTCTGATAAGCCATGTGTCACAGGAGTGTGTAGTTATTCAACTCTTAATATGTGCACTTGGATTTTTAGTCTGCCATTCAGAATCACTTACCGCCGTATTGGAAGCAGATCAGACAAAGTCTTCCATCCCACTTTGATAATCTTCCATCATTCCATCACCCTTGTTCACCATCCTTCGCCACTTTTCCATGTATGTTATTAAACCCGAACGTCGATGAAAAGTATCCATGTGACATTCTTGGCTTTCAGCGACCGCAGTTTACAGGGGAAGGGTGAAACTGTTCTGCGTTTTAACTTTCTGCTAATCATTGGTGATACACACAGTAATGATGTCAAGTAATCAAACGTCTGTCATTTCGCTCTCAGTTTCGTGTGTTATCCCTCGGACCGTGTTTTACTCTATTGAAGATTTTAGTGGGATTTTTTCCGTGATTTTCACCAACCACACATTAAATGCATATGCGCCCGAAACTCAAGTTAATTGTTCTGAACCGCAAGATGATCATACCTAACTGTTTGCACAAGAAAAATAAATATAATATTTTGTAGGCTGTGCTACATTTGCGATAGTTGCTAACAGCATGGTTGACATCACCCCATGCTTCGACCAAATCGATGTTGGTATCGCAATGACGTGTCGTTTGGTTGATAGGTTATTTCTGGAAGTAACCGCGTCATCGTCTATCAGTTGGGTGACTTTTCTCACTGTTTGGTTGAAGGGCACTGTAGTTCCACTAAACCAAGTCCGCTCAACAGAGTTCGCCGGAGTGGGTTCTCTTAGAGGGGACTGCATAATTCTTAGGGACTTAATTGACTTCTAGCAAAAACTCTGAAGACGTACACCAGTGAAGAAAATGTGGATTACATTTCATAAAAGCGCGTGGTCTTTAGTTGGTTTCTAATACTTTCTGCCGGTTTGTATTGATACTGTTTACTGGCACAAGTGCACTCCGTAAGGCCACATACAAAGATTTGTTTTCCGAAACAATTCCCGCAAATTTGCATTCATTACCGATGCCCCTAGTGAGGACCATCACATACCTGAGCTTCCCTCATTTCTTGTACGTGAGCTCCATTATTGTCATATCCTTACTATTTTATTTTATGGTGCACACTGAGCGACGAACCGAAGTGTGCTTGTTGTTGTTGCTTTTTATCTTCGCAATGGTTACTTGCAATATGAAAAGTAAACGATTGCTTTCAGAGTAATGTTTACCACCCAGATCAGAAGCGACGTCCCTATCTATTTCTATTAGTTTAAAGAAAGCAGTTAATTCATGGAACGGCACGTTCACGGAACCCAGTGGTACGGTTTTTCCTCGACAATCATTGTTATTACTCGAAGGGACAACTGAGAAACTCGTTGATTGGTTTGTGAGTACTTTCCACCCTGGCTATCAGCAGTCCTTTGATTTTTATTTCCTTTTGGATTATTTCATTTTAGACTTTGAGTATTTTTGACTTCGACTCAAATTATCTAGTTAAGCCGATTCTGCCGAAGACAAACGATTTTTCCTATTGCGCAAGTAGCTTGTTTTCGTTTCTGAGAACTGTTCGTTTAGCTGACCACATTTGACCCTTTTGATAACCTTCAGTTTCTCCACCCCGTCGAGTAATCACCGGTCGTTTGGATCGTCTGAGCTCTAAGTAAGACATGTGCTCAAACAAATCCCATCCTAACTAGTACAGATTTTTAGTGCCACGCACAAAAACGCAAGTTGTTGTCTAGGTTGACCTAAAAATATTCACTTATCTGAGAAATGTTTAGCTGTCAGTAAATTAAGCTATCATATGTCTTCCTGTCATGGTAGTATGCCTACTTTGTTACCTTGTGTTGTTATGTTCAGGACGATGCATAGGTTAAAATAAGCGCTTAATGCAAGCACTTTGCCAGGAAGCACTATTGTGTTTAGTCGATGGCGGCATCAAAGACCATTGTAATCTTACTTTTTCAACGAAGACAAAGTTGTTCATTGTAGTTATAACTCACTTACCAGGGATTATATGATGAACCTGCTGATTACACAAGTTAGGGTGGTAGCGTATTTGGGGACGTTCGCCAATGCCGACCAGTTTAGCCGTGTGACAAGTCCTGATCTGCTTTACTATCTGCTACAAATAAAATGATTGAGTATTTATTTTGGATATTTTCTTAACACGCACCGAAGTAACAGGTGAGCTAAGGGTTATCTTTATCAGTACGTACTGTCTGCAGTACAGGCATTGTTCGCTTCGGTGTGTTATAAAAGTGAATTTTTCTACTCGCATAAGTCCTTCCTCCGTGTTATTGCTTTTTAATGCTATGCTGAAAAAAAAGCTTATGCCGAACCACACTCATTCCATTGGATCAATAGTCAGCATTTCCATTAACATTATGATGGGTAGTGTTAGTTTCTTGAGGGGTAATTACTACTGTTGAATATCATCATATCGGCATTGTCCATTACATTCCAATCTTCTTTGGGCCACCCTTACTTCTTCTTCGAAAGGGCTACACGAAGGCTGTCGATTGGTGGGCGTTTGGTGTGCTTATCTTTGAAATGATAGCCGGTCACCCACCGTTCTACGCAGACGAACCGATTCAAATATACGAAAAAATTGTGGCTTGTAATGTGAGTTTCTGTGTGGTTTGCTTCTCCATCCGCCGTTTCAGTTTATTCTGAACGCAGACCTGTTTTGAAACACTGCAACCCTTTTTGTTCTCACCTGGTACTGTTACGCGTGTTGTCCGAATCAAACGAGATGGTTTTGCCAATTTTCCCCGTTCAAAAACCGAGTGGTATGCACTTCACTTCTATCCTACGGCGCTTCTTCACGCTTTAGGACAGTGGATCCTATTTAACGTTTACAACAGGGATGTTCTGACCCTCTACACACTAGGGTTATATACCTGAAAGTTTCAGAATTCCCGATGTACTAGCAGGTCTATTGGGCGACCATCAGAATACCAGTCAAATTTGGGGTTGTGTGGTAGCAGTGTTCTGAGGTTCACTGTTATGATCAATGTAAACCAGTGTTGGTGTATACAGAGAGGACATGTTATTGTTAATTGTAATACTGTTTAATTGTTTACAGATAACGCTGTCACATTCTCATATTAGTTAAATTTTGTGCTTTCATTTTTTGCCGGGGGGAAATGGCGCGAACGATGAAATTTCACTGGAGTTAATTCATCAAATTCAGATAATCGTGAGTAGGGGACGCTCAGGATGACAAATAACTGGTGACGTTTGAAGTATAAGTAATAGTATTAATAAGTAAATGTGGATAAAGGTGGGTTGCTTGCTTCGGCACAGATCAGTTTCCAGACAGTGTTGGTCCGACACACATTCTACATACCAGGTGAGAGCTGATCCTCTCACCCATGACCGAGGTGGGCCACAGGTAGCAAGTATAAATCACAAGGGTATCAGATAACTACCTGGCCAGCAGTTCTGAAGATCCGCTGAACATAACCAGTGAATGTTGCCCATTTGGAGACCTATTTCTGACTCATGTCGTCGAATGAGGACTGTTTGGCGTAGCAGTTTGCTCAAGTCAACAGGTTGTGCTTTTACATGTGTTTATATGCGTACAAATGTTTGTAAACACCCCTCTTACCACTTCCTATTTGTGTACCAATGTCTACGCGTCTCCATCCTGCAACATAATGTTGGAAGCCAACGGTTAAGTTGAGGATAGAAAACAATTTTTTGACTCCAAATACCTCAATACCTGGCTGCCCACACAACTACAAATAATGGGGATATATTTTGCCGCAAATACAACGTCCACGCATTCTACTTCTTAGTTTTTCTCACCTCTCCATTCAGATCATCTGTGGCTATCCTATCATATTTTAACTGATTAAAGAAGCTTGAATTTAGTCTGTTCACCTTTGATGGCGTTTTTCATTCGATCGAGCGAGTTGAGTGGCAAGTTAAGTGGCGAGTTAACTGGCACTTTCTGGAAACCACCTAACTTGAGTGTTGTGCAGCAGTCAAATTCAGACTATTGTACGTTGTTCCGTTTGACACCTTTCCCTCAAGAAGTATTTGGATTTTACGGCCGGTGGGCCCTTTCGTACAGACCTTGTGTGCCAAATAAGATATTGGGATACTAGTTCGTCTTGTTTTGCTTGAAACTTCAGCGGAGCTTTTTATGATGCAAGTTGGTGGTCATTAGTGAAAACGGCTCGAATCATATCAATCCTTCTATATGCCGCTTTGTTTAGTGGTATGCAGACTCCGTGGCTCATAGGATTCAGGAAAATTGAGGACTACCTGGTGGCATCGTTAGGCTTAGATCGTTGCCGATTATATGCCTGTGAGTTTTCGTACTGGTGTCGCTTTATCCGGTAATGCCGTTACATTAATTACTAAACATGGTTTCATATCATGTGAACATTGTGGATCCACGTGATACCCATCTTAAACCCATGTGATGTCACATGGATGGTTTATACTGTGACTAGTCAGGTTCTGGTCAATGTCTGTCTTTGGTGGACGTTGATGCCTTGATTTCGTTCTCTTTTATCTCCCAAACATTAGTGATTATACAGCCACTGAAGGTCGGCGACGTTGGATGTTTAGAGTCATGTTGCCTTCGGTTGTTGCGTTCAGTCGCATGTTGACAGACAGTCGGCTAATGAGGAATGGGGAAGTTTGTCAACAGGTTTCTGACGATAATAGTAAAACAAAGTTTCCTTTGAAAACGCAGAGAGGTAACTGGACAAGTAAAGTAATAAGGATGACAACCCATCAGTTCCCACGCTCACACCGTTTTTCGTTCCCGTAATCCAGTGACCGGCCAACGACTTGAAAAGTAGAAACGAATCAGCCATTGCAAGCGGTGTTCCTGTTGTGGGCTGGGGATAATACGAGTCGTCTGGTTTCTGACTAGACGTTTTACATGGCGTGGTAGTGTACTGAGTTTAGCGGTGTGGCTGTTTTCGAAGTTTGACTGAGTTGCTTGTAAATTTAAGACAATATGAAATAAAAGGGTGAAAGTCGCAAGTTTGCTGCTTCTATTGGTGCATATCTTGGCGCTGATTGTTCGAGGTCAGACATGACTAGTTTGTGAAGTGAGTCTCATCCAGTCTCTCATTTTATGAATAACTCAGTATTTTTTCCCCTCGTGGTTACATGGCTACCGACGTACTGCTATCTGGTTTGGTGGTGAAAGACGCGGGAAAGATGAAACTTAGTCAATAAAATTCAGGTGTTGAACTCCAAGCTAGTACCAACAATTTACCTAAAACTGAAAGAAAGCCAAGTTACAAATGAGAATAAGATAGTAAGAGCAAAGTAATCACTCCGTGTTGGTCACTAGCCCAATTTGTCAGTTCTCCTTACCCCGTCGAGTTTGTGAATTTTACTTCGATTTTGTCTAGTCTTTGGTGATGTAATCTTGCTTAGTTGAGTGTTTTTATTTTTGCTGAAGATGTGGGTATGTGAAGATCTGAAAATTTTTCTTTAATACCGCATAAAACACTGTTTGAAAGTGTTCATCTATGCGATTAGTTTGGAATGCTCAGCCTGCATGCTAACTTCTATTCAAGTTCGGTTCCAATGTTCCGTTAATTTCGAATAGTGCCATACATGTACACCTGGTTTGACTATTGAAAATATTGGCAACTTTTATGGGTTGTCAGTAAACAACGAAGACTTAACCCTAACCATATCACAGCCTTTTCTTTTACAGTCCTTCGGAAGTTATTTTGCAAATACTTTAAGCCGGTTAGATATGACAGCAAAGCAGTTAGACACCTGCTTTACCAATCAACTGTTTACCTGACGTTTAGCAGAGTTTTCGTAACTGTTTACATAGTCTTTCGCTACAACTCCTATGAATGTTTCTGATGGTGTTCTACTTGTCAGTTTGTTTTTAGATTGTTTAGAAACGAGAGTGTAGACTGGTGACAACCTAGCACAAAAACGTGATGATCTAATATTGATCAGAAACCAACCTGGAATTGAAAACGGTGCCCCCATATCCTTATCAATAAGTTTAACCAAAATATCTGGTTCATTACCTCTTCCAGTTGACGTACGTAGTTTTAAACAGTGTGTTAACATATCGTCAGTATCTTGCCAACCTTCCAATACCGTTCACACAGGTGACAACTCGAGTATCTCGAACAATGTAGGGAGATCTTAATATTTTGCCGGCGAAACAAAATGATCTACTCAACTTATCGATGCTGGCTCAGATGACGGATAATTTGCCTCGCATAACTGAAATATACGCAAATATGATGCAGAATGGATAGTACAAAACCTTTGCTATTTATGTCGTCCCTTCTGGTTATATTACACTGTGCCGCTGGCGCAAAGCACGGCTCTGGTATCTCATTATCGCTTGACCCGGACTGTTCAGCATTCTGGTGATGGGTGTAAACGACCTTCTCAAGCCTGTTCACACAGCATTTATTCCGGTACCTATACTTGCGTACGCGATATTTTTAACACAAAACATGGCTGCTCAGATTTTATTGATCTGGCATTCCATTTGTCATCCGCTTCCTATCCGTAATAAGTAGTATGACGATCGTGCGAATAAAACCAGGTAGAATCTTTTCAAGCTGTACAAAGGGGCCGTTTAACCGAGAATTTTTACAGACACTTACATCATTAAAACAAGATAATGTCGCCATCTTAACCTGATGATGCAACACTCTCTCATAGTTGCTAGAATCACTGAGTGATTCTCAAGAGAATTCGACACCACTTAAAATGAATGTAAAAGATAGGTCTACTATTGTTAACTACTTCCAATGTGTGTTTATCAGAACCAAGTATCTACGGTAAAATGGTCGATTTCAGGGAGATATTTGATTAATTCATACCTGTGTGTGTGTTACAGAAACCTAATATACGGTAGATGTCAAGAATGGGAAAATAAGGCTACCGGTTATGGCCGTACTTCGCCAAACACGTGAAATGAAAGGTAGTGGTACGGCCCTTCATACTGACAGTCACCTGAAGGCATCCGTAATGCACGATCCCATTTTCGAGCCATCTGAAACCATGAGACATATTATCATCTTTAACCCGGCATTCACTTCTTCGATCAGTGTGGATTTGTTTTTTGCAAGCTGGCGCTCGCGCAGTTCTCAACGATACTGCTGACAAAGGGATTTGATTATTCTAGGTTGACCTCGAGATCGTTAATGTGTATGCTAAACAGTTGTTTGCTTTTGACGTATGGATTGATGAACGCCCACTTAATTGAAAACGCCCGAAGATCCATACAGCTTCTTAGGATGTAATTGAAGGGCGTAAGATCTTCACTTGTGCGTTCCCATCCCTGTGTTGGTCGGTAGAACATTGTATTGGGTGGTTTAAAGGTACAAAAAATGTGAGTGGAACTAAGTAAGGGGTAAATTTGACGAAGCTTCCGACTGCAATCATTTCGACAACGAACAGTGAAACAACCTCCAGTCAGAGATGCATAGTTAATGACCTGTGAGACTGGGCTAGAATAACGACTGGGGAATTTTTAGTGCGGGCTGTCTGTCACGTATGGGTTAATTGAGTGACATTTTAGAACTCAGCCGATGTAGCCGTGACCACAAAGTTGGTCAGTGCGTTTCAATATGAACAGTTTGCAATTGTGAAGCAACTCTATCTGCACGGTAACCTGCCCATTCCATTACTTAACTTCAACAAGCGACACCTTAAGTGTTCACCATTGTTTATTGGGAAGCGTGCCAGTGGATGAACCTGGGTGTGGAGTATTTTGCGGGTAAAAATTGGGTCCCCCAAGAGAGTCCCGTAATTCATTGAGAATTGGTTTAAATTTGCCAGTCTGTCCGGACAGGGGGTTTTTCTGAGCCCCAGAGTTCTTCTAGTGACCCGTTTCTGAACACTCCTAGTAAGTGCCAAATCTTTCCTAGGATAATGATGACATGCCTGTATATTTGCTTCCAGATATAGGTGAATTACGAAGGCGAACATAGCGAGAGGCACTTCAGAGTGGTAGGTTCCACAAATCCTTCCTATGAGGCTCGAGTTATTTGTACCTCTTTGGCTACTGTAGCAAAATTTGCAGAAAGATTCAAACTGTCTGGCACTGTAGTCTTTAGACCTCTTCCGTATTCTACCACGAGTAGCTTTGTTCCGTCAAGGTGATAGTCAGTACACTTTTTGTCGCAAACGTGCTTCACATTGAACGGCAAGTTATTTTTTATGGACCGCAGGTTTAGACATTTCAAATGGTTCGAGTATTGTGAAAGATCTCGCAAAACTTCTCTTGGATGAAAAAAGTTGACTAGATAGCCCTCCTGAAAGCCTCAAGGTAACCGTTCTCCGGACCCATAATTTACCTGTCAGCAGATGATCGTTTGCAGTTCATTGTGGGCTCGTTGGTCATACTTGTAAACAGGCACGTTCGATTAAACAATTTAGGCTATCTGATAACATAAGTTCACCTTGGCGTTGCCTAAAGGTTTTAATCTCAGTAGAGCAACGCATATGAACCGTGCCTTCACTGGGTAAAAGCCAGCAAGTACACGGTGAGTTCGTCTTGATTCACAGCCGAGCGTCAGCGATCACAGGAAACAGTAGGTGTCGGTGTCGACCGCAACCATTCTTTAACACAGTAACAGCTAGATCAGAAAGCCATTCTACAATCTCTTCCGTACACCACATATATGCGAACCTTATTTCGAATAGTGACCCCTGCGTTTTCAGTGACCAGTACCTTAGCGTCTTCCCCACTATGTCCACTGGTTTATTGCACTACTCGAGGGACAACGCGATCACTTTTGCGCCACTCAATACTTTTCAGAATCTAACAAAACTTCGTGCCAATAACTCTTTAGGTTCTGATTTTTCTATGGCAGTACAGCAGTGTGTGAATGCAAACCACAACATTGAGTCTACTGTTAATTACAACCAGGCTGCTTAAATTCCAATAATTATCGAGGTGTTGTGGACTGATTGAATGACTGATTTAATCTGATCATATAAGACCTTGCGTTGTCTGCACCGCCCACTGCGAAACCTGCTATTATGTTACCAAAGTCACCGGTTCTAAGGCTATTCGTTAAAACTACTACATTAACTAATCAGTCTACATTGCTGACCGTAAATATGAAACGTTCAGATGTAACCAGTCCAGAGCATTTAATCAGTTCTTCGTGGGACCGCTGTCAGCTAATGCTTTTTCGAGCGTATGTTCCACGCGCACATTCGGGAAACCAAGAAGAGCTTCCAGCAGACTTAGTCAACTGAACCATTCCGGTAGAGTAGAGCCACGCTCGATTTTTCACTGTTTTCTCAGATGACTTGCCAAATGTCCGGTAAACTGCAGTTGTTGTTCTGTCTCTTGCGCACTTATCTCTGGAATTTCCTTCAGCGTTTTTCTCATTCACATTTTTACAGTCACAGACCTTCTCAAATACAAAACCAGAAGTATTTGTTTTCCAATCTTCCTACTTACTCCTATGTATCCTACAAAAATATTTTCTATCACGTATGAAAAGGATGAATTCTGTTTTACTGTATATGCGGTCGAACACTTCAGGGTTCCCTAAGCATTTGGCCTCATTTATGTTCATTTTACTCGTTAACTTTTATGCTTGTTGGCACTTACCTTCAACGCCATTGGGTATGCTACGGTAACTTTTTGCTGCATACATGGGTCGCGTATCATTACAGAACGGTTACTGTGCTGATCCCCACTTGTTTCGAAATTAGCTGACGGCTGATAATGGTCTATTTCCAAATTATCTTGTGCTTGCTGGGGTTCATAGAATTGTGCACATGTTAAAAGCATTTGGTTGGCAGATATCCTGGGGATCTAGCATTTGACTGTGTTTCGGTTCAGGTTAGGGTTTACGGTGAGCTGTCTGACAGTTTCAGAACCAGGATCGGCGTACGTCAAGACTGTCCCTTTTCACATTTTTTGATCAATTTCGTCATACGCGAAATAACAGAGGAGTGTCTGTGGCACTCAAATGATGCTGGCGTGGACCTCCTACCTGGTGGAAAGCCGACTGATTTTGATTATGCTGACGATAATGTGTTGCTGTTTGACAACTTTCAAGAGGCACAAACAACGCCATAAGCTTTTTCACATTCTCCTAAGTACTTTGAATGTGGTTTGCAGCCTCGAAATGCAGTGCTTCTGCAAGATTGCTGTGATTACGTAGGTTTGATGTTAGGTAACGAAGTCATAGAGGTTTTTGACCGATTTGTATACCTGGGAAGCTGCATCAGCGACGGCGGCGGAGATGTGGAGAATGAAATAGAGGCGCGTATTTCTAAGGCTAGAGCGGTGTTCACTAATCTGAAGCATTTATGGCGGCAGAGAGGTATCTGTCTGAAGCTTAGAGGTCGCGTATATTAGACAACAGTGAGGGCTGTATTACTTCACGGCAGCGAAACCTGGCCGCTTAGGGTAGAGGAAGTGAACCGCCTCCAGGTATTTGATTACCGATGTCTGCTTTCAATCGCTCGTATTGGGTGGCACCAGCGAGTGAGCAACGAGGAAGTTAGGAAGCAGGTATTTGGCATTGATTGTCAACCGAGTTCTTTTGTCCATTCACTACATTTGCACAGACTTAGATGGTTAGGTCATGTACTAAGGATGCCAGGTAATCGTTTGCCACATCGAGCATTGTTTGCCAACGCTGCGGCCGACTGGCGTAAGGTGCGAGGTGAACAGATGATGACCTGGCGTAGATAAATGAAATCATTCACGAGGGGGTTGATCACTGTAGATCGGGTTCGTCTTCCGGGCTGGGGCCCTCGTGACTCACAGAATCGGTTGCTTGAGACGTTAGGTGAGATAGCGGCTAACCGAGCTCAGTGGCGTGAATGTTGTCATTGTTTGACCGAGTTGTCTGTGAAGTGAGTTCACTCAATGACGCGGAGCAGTGGAAGCCGTAAGAAAGCTGTCTTGCTGATGACGCATTACTTTCACTTACAGCTCGGTTGTTTGTTTGCAGTGTGTGGGCGCCTTGATGTAGTATGTTTTAATATATAGACGTAGCCATTTTTTAGTGGCTAGGTCCCCTCCCCTCTCCCTTTCTTCTGTCCTCCTATACAGGGTTTGTTTTTTTACTTCGTGGTTGTGTGGCAGTTAAGCATCAGTGTGAACCACTGATGTATTGCTGTCTATGATAGTGATGTGTTGGCAATTTGTATCCACACTCTTACCGTTTGTAAATTATCTGAAGTAAAAGCTAAGTGACTGTGTAAGCAACCTTCTTTGTGTATTTTTTAAAAAATTAAAACAGCTGTATGATGCTTCGTTATCGCAAACTGTGCTAGCCGGTGACATTATTTTTCACCTGAAGACTATCCACTTCTAGTTAACCTTTTCCTCACACAATGATTTTCGTAGAACATAAAAAGCACAATATTGCGCACAACGCCTATGTATCCACTTACATTTCTTTTAATAAGTTAATATTAGCCTATAAATTTCTCGGTCACCTGTGTGAGGTCAGCTTGCACTTTGTGCTGGTTGTGACACTGATGATGTGAATACGGGAGGAACAGTTTCCAAATTTGCCTTAAGTTAGAAGGGTAAATTGTGCTGATGACTCTATGGTGATAATAATGATGCACTGTTTGAACGATCAGTTGGCATTCGAATGTAAACTAATCAGTATCTTCGTTCTGAATTTTGGTAATTTGAGAGTTTAACTGTTAGCTCAGTATGAGGCGTCTGTCACGGTGAACAAAGAAAGAGACTGCAAATAATTGTCGCGATTTTACTTACGTGTGAGAATCGTAACACGTCGGACGTTTAAGAATATACCTATATATTTAACATGATAAAAAATCATGTGAACTGTCCAACATTCCAACTGTGCCTACTGATTGAAGAAAGCTGTATCCATCATTCAGTGAGCAACTGTGATATATTTGTAAACATCGATATCACAAAACACATTTTTGATTGGGTTTACTCTGTCACTGTCTTGTGTGTGCACAAACACAAGACCCTGTTAGTCCTGCAAGAGAACTCAGCACTTAAGTAAAGCAAACCACAAACTATGTCGTGATGATTCACTTACCTGACGGTTTAGCGCGTCTTGAACTGTCAGTGCACTGTCACCAAGCGGCACGATGTCACCACAGTAGTGTGGATGTACGATTCTTATTCATACATCGGGACTGTAGGCTGCCCTGACGTCTAGGAACACAACCTTTATTCAACCTTAATAGACATGGCGATATTCCAACGTCTGATGATTACTGAAAATCCCGTCAATACATCCAGGAAATCATATCAGTCTTGTTTCTCTCGATGCTGCTGTTTACATTCTTATTCAATTCTGCGCAACTTCGTTTAGTATCCTCAAAACCAACGGCAGCTCGAACCATTCTACTCAAAGGTAAGGTCCGAAGCCGAAAATGGTGTTGACGGTTGATGCATTTTGTTAAGTTTACTGACTGTTGACCCTCTACAGGACGAGGGAACCTTCTGAGTATTCTAACCTCGGAGAATGGGATGGATAATTCCTCAATGGACATTTGTTGATCATCCTTGAGGTAAACAGAAAGATGACTGTTTTGGCTAGAGACTTTAATATTCCTGAAAATTTGGATTCCCCTCCGGATCTCTGTTTTCACAGACAGTATGACCGCTAAGTTTACCAGTCGCAACTTGGCCCACAGAATGGAACATTTGGGTCAGCGGGGCGGTTGCGCTGTAGTCGAAAGCGTTCCATCAAATATTCCTGGCGTCTTTTTAACCCATATACTGGTGAACTGCGTGATTATTTCGCTGATTCAGGATCGTCTGCTATCGGTTGCACGGTAGCTTCGGGGACTTTCTGAATGCGGCGGTTAATTCCATATGGATTTCAGGTTCTGCTCGACGGTTTTCTTGATCTCTACTTAGGCCTTTAGCGAACGAGTACATTGAAGCCCTATGGTTTGGCGAACGACAAGCCAACTCACAACAATTCGAACTGGTTGACTGGGAACTTCTTTTGTGTGCACACTGATAACCTAAAGTACTTAATGTGACACAGGTTGGTCTGTTTTCAGGTTCGGTTTTATATTTCTGATATATATGCTGGCTCGGTGGAGTTTGGTTTACAGAGTTTACAGTTTACAGAGAAAACTATACCGGAATGGCTAACGAATGGAAGATCACTAGAAACAGTCAGCCCCCAGGAATTGAGCGTCATATGAATTATTGCATAGGAGTGCTTGGGTGGTGAAGCATCTTATGGATATGCGCCAGCATATCCATCGTCACTGTTATGGCAAACAGAAGTTCAGATGATAATTCTACTAGGTTGAGCTCATCGTCAGCTAAATACGATTGAAACAAACCAGTTTGCTAATTGTATAATGCAGTTGGATCGAATGTGTTGTGTAAGCTTAGCCGTCGAAATGCACCGACGATACAGTACTCATGTGTTTCCAGGCAGTGATACGGCTCATCACTTTGCTTCCCACTCCAACACGCGATATCTCAACACTGCTGCACAATGGTGATACGTTTTTTGTTCATTCAAAAGGTCGCAACGCATGCGTATTTATAACCACAAATATTGACAGCAGGGAAAGAGGCTATTTCCATTGGGTCTACGTGTTCTTGAGTGCACATTTTGATGTGCTTTATTTTCACCGAAAAACTTTAAAACTGGTCTGTTTTTATGAACGCATCTTTGAAGTGTGAAGCTATTCCTACTAATGGTAACGACACACGCTCAGGTTATTGATTATCTCTGAATGATTGATCCAAGTACGTTACTAACATAGACTTTTAACGACATCGCATCATTTGCTGAAATAATATTGCCTTCTCAAACTCCCCCACATATGCGGGCTGTTCCCGCATTCGTGAACCTAGTGATACACATTTAGTTGAACCCGGTCAGAATCGGGTCTTGCCCGACGTAGTTGCTACATGTGACAGTTTTAATTTAACAACTCTGGTGGCGAAACGATGCTAGGTGCTTTGCACCCGGAACGTTTGGTTTATCATTTCTCGCTCACTTGTGGCTGAGCGTCTGTAAAGGATAATTCAGTAATGTCTGATGTAAGTTCAGCCAGCGGAAAAGTGATCCACGTCGTTGCTTCTTCAAGGCGCGGACCGGTTTTCAAATTCCGGTAATCGCAAAGGTATACACTATTATCAAGCCCTAACAAGAAAGAAACGAATGCTTTTTTTGAAGTGGGCTAACGGAAATGTTTATCTGCATGCAAAAACTGCCGTCAGTTATGAGTGCTATTCAGTTTCTATCGGTCAACTTCCGTTCAGCCGACGAGCAATAATGTGACTCCCAAGCCTGATTTATGGGGTCTGGACCGGTAAACAGTGTTATGCTATTTCATCTCGAACTGCTTCCTAATCAAATGAAACCCAGGTATACAATCCTCGAATTTTCAACTTTCACAATCACACCATAATGAATGCCCATCTCAGTCTTACTCTGTTTGAATTATTAATAGTCGTGCATTTATGGTGGCTAACTTGGCATATATTGATATATTTTGTTCACAGTCACTCACTGTAAATGTTCGTGATAGCATCGTGGGTTTTGCATAAGCGCTTTTGGAGTGTGTAATTACGTTTATTTGTTCAAAGCTCAGTGAATATACCATACCACACGATGTAGTTAGTTTTTTAATGTGTTCCTTCATTCAGGACGAGTTCCCCGTTCGAATCACCGCTGTGTCCGCACACTGTTGCTGTTCGATCTGGACAACTTGACAAGACAGACTTAATGGGAATGAACTGAACTTCTGGATTCAGCCTAATTAGTCAGCAAACCAAATCGGTACATGAGTGTTCGGCTTCTTGTACAGATTAGTCTCTAGTGAGCATTGAGTGCGTCGTTTTTGTCCTGTATCTCGCACCACTGTGGAGCTATACAGCTACTAGATTGAAATGCACAAGATTACGTATGGATGCCTTTTCTCATCCGGGTTTGTTTCAGTGTGCACCGCATTCTACAACGTTGTTCGATTGAATTCATTGATTTTCGAAGTATCTGTGCAGTTTTTCACAAGTAGGTTGTAGCCTAGAGTGACCCTTTAAGAATTTTCATTACAATCGCGCACTCACTAAGCTCCAGTTCAGCTTTTTACCTACTTGACCTTTTTGAAGTCCTCTTCATTCAATTGTCTAACGGAAGCTGAAACCCATTCACTAAATTTTTTCACGATTCGTGCCCCTCGTTGACCATCTACTGGTTGAACCTAACTGCCATCCATCCACTGTTCTCATTGCAGTCATACCCCACACAACGGAGTGATGTGATATTTGGAATGGATCGATCATCTTGATTTCTATAATCCACTAGAGGATTGTGTGCACATAGAGTAAACGGTTCCTCACGACATCTTCACTATAGGTGTTATCAACTCTTCTCCAGTTTATCCTTGTTGAAATGTTCAAGTACACTAATTGTTTAATCCTGCACCCCTCCTGAGCATTGGGTCTTCATATGACACTTTTAAAATCAGTAATAAATTGCTGGCGATGTGATGAACAGTTGACATCAGTAATTCTTACTTCTTTGTGATAGAACAGCACGAAATCAGCGGTGGCATGCAGTTTATGTCAGTATAAAAGCAAGATGATTTTTCGACTAATTCCAGTAGATGACAAGATACACTTAAGAATCCTTCTCCGTCATTCATTATCAAGGCAAAAGAGTGTATGTGTTGGAATAAAACGCGAAATCAGTTATTTTACTAAACGCCTGATCCCCTTCAGATAACTGACTGCAGTGTTGGCTGTACTTTGCATACGTACTATTTGATCGAATTAGCATCAGTGATGCGAACCCTTATGTGACAAACACAGCCGTCAGTATCAAGCAAAGCAAGCATGTAATCTGTCAACGCACAAGGTAGCTATGTAGTTGGAATGGCGCTCGATTAAACCGTCGTTAACAGTGTGAGTAATCGCTGAAAACAATTGTTCAGTAAATTCTGTCTGATATAACTCAACGGGTCTATCAAATAATTTCATTAAGTTCTGTATTCTACCAACTCATCCACCTCCTATCAATATCTCAAATGTTTACCTTGGTTGTATCAAACGGGTTCAGCCGTGCGACTCGGTGAATTTAGGAGGACACACTACTGAATGTTGTCGCCAGCATGATCCCTTCAAACGTCTACTTCAAAGTTGGCTCTCAAGCATAAGGTTATTCTTCCGTTCCTTTTAGGTCAACTAATGGCTGAAATTTGTTCAATCAAACTATTTAAATTATACGTCAGTGGGTTCAAGCGGTGAATGGCCTTGTCTTCTGATTCGTCCGTCTCACGCTTTAACCAAACATTACTCAAATGTGCACTTTTTCCAGACAGTAACTTAACAACAATCGGCCATATGATAACGACAGTTCTGTGAACCATCTCTTTTTGACCATTGTTCTGAGTTGTAATCGGTTGGTCGGTTTTAACGGACGTTATCGTCATCCACCTCTCGTTTGGGCTCCGCTGTAACACGTATTTTCTAAAACAGTTTTCCGTTTGTAAAGTTATTATTTTCACTGGGTTGTTGTGGTAGTCTAACTCACAATGGCTGTCGTTTTTCGAAGATGTACGGGTTTGCGACAGATAACCGAGACAATGAAAATGAACAGCCTACGCTGGTTCGGTGGAGTACTTCGTTGGCTGATGGGACGTCTATTACGCTGTGTATTTTCCACTGTGTTTACGATTATTGAGAGAAACAGCGAAACGATCAGGCGATAACGTGATCACGGGCTACCAAAGCCTTGATTTTTTCACTGGACAAGGTTATTAGGTATGGCCTATGAAGCTCGAGATCACGCAGCTGCGGGGAATCCCTTTCGAATGTGGTGTATTGCAGTCATTGATAAGTTTCTTTCTTACTTATTTACTGCTCTGTTATTTCGTGGGTCATTGTTAGCAGCAACTACAACGCAAGCCATGGTATCCACTGGTATGACACATAAGTGAAAATGGTGATACTGGTGATGCAATGTTCACCGCTAATTTGGATGTACTTGGGGTTTAGATTTTTAGTAGTTGCATTAGGTTGGTGTGCCAGTAGTCCTATTTTGATCCAATGTGTCGGTCGAAAATGGATTTAGTTGGGATTCTGCCAGATTGCATATCAGTAGATTTAGTGACTCAATTCTCACGGACTGTCAGACTAACATAGAATGTACTTGATCGTCAGCAGGTGGGTCTGATGTATTTTTGTATCTGAAATGCATTCCACATTCCTAAACAGAATTACTGGTGTCGCAAGTGAGCCACAGAATATTCAGACAGGATTCGTCTGTTCCTCAGTTTAAGTCAACCTTATCACACAACCAATACCCCGCTTGCTAATTTCCACGCTTCCCTTTGCCAGTAGTCATTCAGGCTCATAATTGTGGGCAACCTGCCACCCCTAACTTTGGAACTGCTCCATTCAATCTCTTTGCACTGAAGTACACACCCGGTTTATTAATTGGTTAAGTTTTTTTGCCTTGTTTCGAGAAAATGCCATCCATTTCTTGGAGCCGAATACTTTTAGTGTCTTTGAATATCTTACTGTAGCTGTTTTTGCAGGTTTTCGTCGTATTAAGCTTTTACTGTTGTATGCGTGGCTACATTCTTGTTTGAAATAGTGTACAAGTGATCAGTACAAGGGGATGCTGGAGAACGTCGCCATATGTAACGCACTGCATTACCTGTGGTTCTATATACACATCCTGCTGTTGGTGTTTTCCCGAGGGAATACGACAACGAAACGAAAGCACAACGTGGGATTGCGCCAACCGATCTCCATCTAGCCCGGTCACAGATTCATAAAGGCAGGCTTGATCCGCTCTGTCGTACAGTTATGTACACACATGTCCAAATATTAAACTCGAACTCTGATTAGGTGGCATTATGACCTTTCCCGCGTTTCGCAGTAATAATAAGAACAAACATAAGTAAACTCAAGTTGTACCACTTTTCGAAAAACAAAGTTAAATCAAGACTAATAATCATCTGGCTTCAGGGGTATCCTCAACTGTAACAGGCCGCCACGTTGAAAACATAACCGGTGATGTCCTTGTTCGGAATCCTCACCGTGAAAGGCTTCATCTACCGACTTGTCTTATCGACGAACTCATGGCCTTATTGACTTGCGAGCACACCTTTTCTCGATCCCCTCTGAATTTTATTCAACCGTTACTGAACGGTACTTGGTACTGGGCAGCACCCTGTTGACATACGAAGTGCGTTTCCTTTCTGCCGTGGGTTACCTGTCTATGGTTTGGCTACGTAATTCGGTATTGGATGCCTTTTCAAAAAATCAATTGTTTACTTCCAGAGTGTTCACAAAAGCATCTTAT
Source organism: Paragonimus heterotremus (assembly GCA_013368495.1). Taxonomy (NCBI): domain Eukaryota; kingdom Metazoa; phylum Platyhelminthes; class Trematoda; order Plagiorchiida; family Troglotrematidae; genus Paragonimus; species Paragonimus heterotremus. The sequence continues at coordinate 28,131 of LUCH01002125.1, forward strand.
TTGATACGAGCTAAGTGGAGAGAATGATGACTTTCAAACAGTTCAGTTTGTGCGCAACCTCGCTGTAAACCGGTTAAGTTTTGTGTTCGTGGCTCAGACTGGAACAAGCGCATGATTTCCCCTACTTACACTCGTGTCTTCCAACACCAGTGATGACTAACGTTAACAAGAGTAACGCGTGCTTCGTTTCCTTGGGAGTGCCAGGATTGAATCTTAAAGTCGATTCCAGTCCCAGATGATTTCTGACTTGAAACATTTGAGTGGAGTGTGCTTTCTGTTTTATATACAATGGGATTTTCATTAAATGCATCTATGAAACCATTATCAATTCCAGCCATTCGGGTTAGAATAAACTTGCTAATGTGTTGTGGTAATTTTGGCTTCCATTATGTTTGTTCTTCTCACAATGCACAGTATCGATTCACAACCTCGTTCAGTTCGGATGCAAAGGATCTGATACGCAATTTACTCCAAACCGATTTGACCAGACGTTACGGAAACTTGAAAAACGGAACCAACGACATTAAACTACATAAGTGGTTTAGTTCAGTCAATTGGCTGTCCATTTTCCACCGTGAAGTAAGTGCGGCTTACTTGCTTTTTTTCTACACAAGTTTTAAAACACACATCTTTGCTGTGTTTCTTTCATTTTTCAATTCCATCAACCAAAACCGAAGGGAATGACAAAGCGGATCCAGTATAGATCCCGGGATGCATGTACAGATAAATGTCCGTTGTTGGTTGATTGATCTGTATCAGTACTCCAGTAACCGAGTTGAACTGCACCGGCCTGTAGTATGTATGCGTTTGCCCGAATGCCGCTTGCGGACTAAACTCTGCCTCGAGCCTTGAACAGGGTAAATAATCGCACTCGGCTGTTGAGCCAGTACATGAGACTTAACGAAAATTGGAAATCGTGTGACCAAACACATCTGTTTTCTAGTATTACGAAAAGCTATCAATTGAAATGGGACCCTCTTGTCATCTTGTGCCTAAACGTACTCTGATAACTTATTTCTGTACGACGCACGGATCTTCTACAATCATCAAGAGCCTTAGATACCGAATCAGGCGTCGATATTCAATGCTGCGTACACTTTCACCGTTTTTTGTTGTCTTTGTCGTAAGCGAAATAAAACAGAACGATGTACTGTTTATTTGTTGCACTCGGAACGTTGATATAAACCCCACAATTCCTGAATGAACTCTGACGGATATTCATTATGCTGACTGCAATATCCAAACGGTTCACTTAAAACCAAACCATATCTTACGCTTTGTCAGCTACTTCCGAATAACCTCCACAGTCCTGAAATACTGTGATTTCGTCCAATTCTTGTGGTCATATATTTATTCCTGATGACGGAGTTGCGGGTATTGATGACCGGATTGTATATTTTAGAATTTGCGGTGAAGAAGGCATAGGAAACAAACTAAAGCTTTGTATCTTCAAGATTGTGGTAGCTTTCGTTAACCCAGGTCATCGTTGACGACCATTAAGCATCTCCCTAAAGCACGAGAGATACGTGTTTTAGATGACACTCTGCTGCTGTTAAACTATTGTTCTCAAAGCTTCCATCCCTGACATTTGCGTTCACTTACACACCTTGTAGTGTTCCGAATAATAAGCGATACCGATGTCCATATTGAGAATTTCAGAGGTGAGTGCTCAGGTTATTTCCTTATTCAATATTTTAGAATACGTAAACCCAGTTGTTGGAAGTGCTAACTGGTCGTCTGCTACTTCAAACACATATTATCGATTTCCGTAACCGCCTGGTGTGAGATCCATAGTGCACGAATGAGTGCTTGAAGTAGGGGAATGAAGACAGTTCGCCACTTTACTAGCCTGTGTGAATCAAGTAAGTCTCCAAGTCTGGGGCTTCATACCTTGCAGTGGTTTACTAAAGGGATTTGTGAGGATGATTTCTTCAACACTGTGAAAGTTGCCGTTGTGTACTTCAGTTATCGTTGACGTACGGGGTAGCGGAAGTTGTAGATACCTTCTTACTGTTACTTGCATCTAAGTTGGCTATATATCTATATGTAGGAATATTCGAAAATTACGGGAAATTATTGGTGTTGATAGATCAAGCCCTTCCGTTTGTGGTTATGGAGGACCTTAGCTATCTTTCTTCGAAATACACAACCATTCTATTACGCAGGCACTCCTCTTTTCCCTGCATATTGTAACATTGGGTCACTAGTGTTCCTGTCAGTTGTTTGCGTGATACCGTTTGTATTTATCTTGAACACATCATTTCTGACTGGGAGAAAACTCATGCGGGTTTACTAGTGGATTGCTTGTCATAAGCCCAATTTCTATTGACGAGCAGAGAGATGTGTGTCATGGACGGATTGATGGATAATTCTAACCCTCAGTGATGAAAAAGTTCCATCAGTAAATGGAAACACTGGTCACACGATATGAAGCACAATGCAAAATTGCGTACACAGCGTCGCCTTGGAGGTGGTTCACTGATTATCTGGAACGTCTCCAGTTTCATCAGCAAATGCCATTCCGCTTTTCTGAAAATGCAACCAAGCATACGATATTGAGTAGTCATGCCTTCATATCATTTGCTAGCATTCTTGCACAAAATGCTTGCTCCATATGAGACGTTTATTTGAGACCGTTGTTGAATACATACTGCTAAAACGGAAAAGCCCTGACATACACAACAGAACATTGATCCAATGACTTCACTAGCGCACAATGCAGAACTAAACCTACACTTACGAGAACCGTCTTATTTATGTGTCGGTATTGGAAATGATGGACTTCGACTTACCATCCACAATCGTATCTGCCCTCGATTAATAACGCTCACAAGCGCTAGTCAGAAATGCCCAAGCATAGTGGAACCATGTCTCATTTTGGTGTGATGCAATCGACTTTGGCTCAAATATCCATGTAAGCTTATGAGGGAAAAAATTTGTTACAGTTCACCGATTTGATTTTTGCTCGACTGTTTAAAAATATCGTGTTTCGCGGTTTGTGTATTTTGTGCTTATATATGCCTGAACGAGATAGTCCTAACTACGTAAACAAGCGCGGTATAATCATAAAACGGATTGTATAAGCCGCCTGATTGCGAACGTGCTGTTATTTGAGATACTCTTGTTACTCTGAACAGAACTGTAGATTGTGTTTGTGATAAACGATATACTGCAGTTCGTAGCAAATACGGTAGCTGTGATTGCTTCACGGGCTTTGTTCACACTTTTATCGGTACTTCTCACCCAGATATGGAATCAGGCCTCATTTTCGTTTGTTGCTACAAGACATACGGATATACTCGCTCGCTGTTTGCGCATGCATGCTTACTTTAGTTTTCGTTATGTACCTATTAACGGTGCAGAAATTTTGTTCCTATCCGATGGTGTGTAACATACGTACGTGCTTTTCTGTGCTCTGCTTGTTTTTGTACTTTTATTCTTGGCTCAAAACAAGACGGGCAATCTCATTTCATGGTTGCTTTGTTTCCTCCAGTGCTAGCGGACTTTTGCAGCGCAACCATCGCTTTCGGAATCGTGGGTGGCATTGAAAATATTCTAATACTCCATTTTTTAAAACCAACTGATTTACCGTTTGTTGATATGCCGTTGTGTGCAGGAAGATTGGTGTTGAGCACGAACAAAGTGTACATCAGTTTATTTGGCCTATTCAAGACCACTGTCAAACTTGTGTCCTTACACATCGCTAATATTTGCCACTGAAAGTAGAAAATTGTTTACCACTCCTTAATGTTTATTCTTTTTAATCCAGCTAATCACATCAGTGGTGTTCCTCGCGATATCAAACTTCCTTTCTGTCACTCATTACTTCAATATAAGAAAATCTAACGTGTTATTTAGCATTCGTGACTCTGATTATCAGGATTAATGCGATTAATGATAAAGCGTAAAATAGTGCATCGTTTTTTGTGGACAGATTTCTGCGATCTACAGCGGTGGTTAATAGGAGAAGTGAGTTGATGATAAGTTCACCCGGCGTCCAAACTCGTGCAACACTGGATCTAGGGCACAGTTTCGGAAGGCTGTGTTGGACCATCCTAAATATTAAATCTTGTCTCACCTTTGTTTTTTCCATAGTTTTCGTCTGTTCACCATCGTCTTTTCCTCCATTTTTCTTAGTTTAACAAACCAAAATCTCAGTGACTTGACCTTGTTCAGTCAAAGTAAAAATACCTACTGTATAAAATGGTGTAAGTCTTTCTGAGTTCATATATAACCCTATAACTCATGGGCTGTGCACTCTTCTATCTTCCGAATTATGCCCAGATAGCGGTTACAAGGTGCACTACGGTGGAGGCGTCAACGACCTTAAGCGACCCATTGGAATAAGGCAGAATCATTATGGCGGCACACAGTCACGTGCTGAGATTACAACGGATCATACTAGTGATTTCGAACTAGACGGTTAATCAGCGGAATATAAATTGAAGGCTTACCAACCGAAACCAATATAATGAGGACTTGTTACCTACACAAACCGGCCAATAAAATCTAAGTGAATGGGAATTGTCAGTAACCTGGCCGCAGAATGGAATTACTGCTCCCCAGTATATTCCAACTACACAAAAACCGTAAATTTTCTTAACGTCTGGGCTTTTTCGGATCTATCGTGTTATTTAAAACGGTATCTCAAGGGATGCACAAGACGTCCAGCTGGTTGCAAGCAGCTGTACTTGATCTGTTAATGCCTTGTCACCTCAACCTGGAATCGAGAGGATACCAGATAGTGACTTTTCAACATGCCGTGAGTGACACAGCGTTATAAGTAGTCAGTATCTTGACGTTTCTGCCGTATGTGGGCTAAACATATCCACAAATAATAACAGGTGTATTGAATGGGATGAACAAACGAACCGTCTGAAAGATCTAAGTTTTCCCAGCGAGACCTTCTTGCCGGTAAGATCGTTGGTTCTATAAGGCCTGACGATATAGTACACGATTACGTCCGTATACGGAAGAAGCTCATGGGATATCGGATTTTCCTTGATGTGCGGAATGAGATTGTAATTAAACAGCTACTAAAAGTTTGTCAGTTGACACTTAGCCAACATGTGAACATTTGCAACAGTGAAGTCGTCACCGGACAGCGTATGTACGACACGAAACATCAGATGAGTTGAATGTATTGGTACAGTCAGGCTTCATTTTGTGTCTGTCTTGTGGTATGAGACGTGCGACATTGAAGGAAAAATCTTGAACCTTGAGAAGGTCTTGCACTAAATGTCAGAAAGGAAAGGTTTTACTTGCCATCTGTGATAGACTTAAGTAAGAGCCATTCAGAGAGTTTCAGTAGGGCAGTTTGCCCGACATAAAGTCAGAATCACGTTAAATCGACGGAACATTCCTCAAAACTTGCCGTTGTGAGATAGCGACAGGGATTCTAACTCGACACGGACACGTTAGATAACATGTCGGCACGAATGAAGCATACCCATCAATAACCAGCACGTGGATGTAGAATTTGACCAGTTTAGTCGTCAGACGGGAACACAGTTTATCACCGTGGGTCCTCGTAACTGACGTTTTTGTAGCGGACGTTGATTCCACTTACCTTCTTTGTCTTGAGGCGATTCAACAGATGAAACTGGTCAATGTAAAACATGGTAATTCTATTCATTCTACAAAGGGATTGAACAGTTTTATAAATTTGGTCGGCGTTTTATCAGGGAATGTGAAACTTTCTGTTGACAGAGATGCTGTACCTGCTGCTTTATCAATATGAGGAGTTTCTGTGGTTTTGAGAAACGTTGCAGTCCGAATTAGGCATCTCTTCTATCCTCACAGAAATATCAGGGGCAGCGACTCCATAGATTTAGTTAGTCGTCTTACAATTCCGTTGAGAAACTCAGGAACGGTTGGACATCATGTTTACCCCCAAGGTATTAAATGCATATTATTACACGAGTGATATCGATTTTCTGCGCTGGACTACACTAAGCTAAATTTGGCCCGAGCGGAATTCTTCACGATAATTGAGCTAGTGATGTTTTAGTGGTTGATGCTGCATAAAGATTACATTTGTCTTATAACGTTCGATGCCTCGTTGGGATGTTCTCGTTGGTTCTGTTTACCGTTCGAACTGAACGTTTCTATCGAACATCTCTTGAAATTTCAGTATAAACTTTGACACAGTTTCAACTTGCCTAGACAACGGAGACCCTCCCTCCGTGCTGGAGTCACTCGATAATAGTTCCTGTATTCCAGACAGGAGTCCGGGGCTTATGCGGAAACCACACCGGAGTTAGCTTTACCCCAGTAATTACTAGGGTTTTGGCATTCATTAGGCTTTATCGACTCACTACAGCTTCAGGTTTAAACATAAGGGAGGAACAGGAAGTGTTTCGCCATGGCCGCGGATGTATTTATAAAATTTGTAATCTCCGCCAAATTCCGCCGGCCAATAACCGTCGTATTTCTCGATTATGAAGACGGATCGATCTACCCTTTTAGAGTTGCTTAAACGCAGGGCTGTGCCGACCAATTATGTGAACATACTGTCGGCGCTTTATTCCCACATTTCAGCTCAGGTTAGGGTTTACGGTGAACTGTCTGACAGTCTCATCATGAGCAGCGTACGTCAATGCTGTCCTCTTTGTTCATTTTTTCTAATTTTGTGAAGGATGTTATTATGGAGGATTGTCTGTGGCACTCACACGATACTGGCGTGGCCCTTCTAGGTGGTGGAAGACTGACTGATCTTGATTAAGCTGACGATAAGGTGTTGCTGTTTGACAACCTCCAAGCGGTACAAACAATGCTAGGTTCTACTTCGCATTTTGCTGAATGCTTCGGAATGTGCTTTGCAGCCTCGAACTGCAAAGGACTTTTGCGAGATTGCTGTGATTATGATAATTCAACATTGGACACTGAAGTTCTGGAGGTTGTTGATCAACGTGTATAATCGAGAGGCTGCATCAGGGCTGTCAGGATTGTACGGGATAAAACAGAGGCGCGTATCTCTCAGGCTACGGCGGTATTCACTAATCCAGGAAATATCTGGCGACAAAGGGATCTTTCTGAAACTTAAAGATCGCGTATATAAGGCAACCGCGGGGGCTCTATTATTTTATGGCAGCGAAACACGGTTGCTCAGGGTAGAAGACGTCAACCGTCTTCAGATGTTCGGCTACTGATATCTGCGTCCGATCGCTGGTGTCGGGTGGCACCAACGAGTAAGTACCGAGGAGGTGGGGAAGTGGGCATTTGGTGATTGTTATCAATCGGATTATTTTTATTCAGTCTTTACGTGTGCACATATTTCGATGGTTAGGTCATGTGCTAAGGATACCAGCTAGCTGTCTACCACATCCAGCACTCTTCACCGACGCTGGGGCCGACTGTCGTACGGTGTGAGGTGAACAGATGACGACCTGGCGTAGGGAGGTGAAGTCGTTCACACAGAGGTTGGCCACTATAAGTCGGGTTCTTCTCCCGGGCTGGGGCTCTTGCGATTAACAAAGTCGGTGGCTTGAGACGTTAGGTGAGATGGCGGCTAACCGGGCTCTGTGGCGTGAATGTTATCGTTATTTGGTCTAGTTGTTTGTGAAGTGAGTGCATTTAATGGCACGGGGCGGTGAAAGCCGTAAGGAAGCTGTCTTGCTGATGACGCCTTACCTTCACTTACAGCTCGATTGTTTGTTTACAAGGTGTAGGCACTTCGATGTTGAATTTTTGAATGTAAACGCCGCTTTTCGTAGTAGTTAGGTCTCTTCCTCTCCTGTTCCTCTTCTGTCTCCATGACCAGTGCCTGCTTCTTTCTTCGTGGCTGTGTAGCAGTTAAGCCTCAGTGAGACCCACTGATGTATCACTGTTTGTGATGATGATGAATCCAAGACGGCCATTTTCTGGGCAATAAGGAAATAGTCCGTGGCAAAACTGCGAAGGCACAACAGAAATCCATATAAATTCGTTATTATGTGTGTTACAATCTAGAACACACGTCAACTGCGAGCTCTGACACGTAGTCAGCCCAGAGTAGAATAAGAACACGTGACGACAATGGCGCGTAGCTTTATCGAACACAACAGAATGGATCATATTAACGGTCAGGCATAGATAAGACAAACAGTTAACCAATCGATTGTATGAGTAACACGATTAGATCGTTCGGGGCAAGGGTGAGAGAGAGCGGGACACACACGCGTGCATGGGTAGACAGGTAACGCGCGGACAACGGCAAGCGCAGATGCCACATTCCTTCCCCCTTTAATTTGGTTTGGTTTCACCAGCTTGGAAACGTTCCACTGGTTTGCGCGTCCTACCCGATCGGCGATAAGTAACTTCCTGTGGGTGTTGTTCCGGTAACGGGCTGTGAACACGTGCTGGCGTAACCCCCACAGGTCATCTAGTGTTGCCAGGGCATCAGGTAAGGAAGTTCGGTCATATACCCGAAGTGCGTCAAAATGACGTTGACCTTCAGAACCCAGATGTTGTCTGAGTAATTTAACTTTTTCTGATTCTGTGAGGCTGATTGCTGGATTCAATGCTATGAGTAGTTCAAGATAATCCTCGAAGGATCGTTTCCAGCGCGTCCACACAGATAATGAGGCACAAGTCAGGCAATGTGAACGAAGACCTTTAGAAAGCTGGTTATTCTCGGGTAAAAATAAGTGGACGAGTTTCTTAGAGGAAAAATGGCGGAAACTGCATGCGATCGCGAACGACCTTCAGTTATTTCATGTTTATCTGATGATGAAGCCAACGAAACAGGCATGCGGATCATGTAGGCTTACTTCGTCGGTATGCAATATCCACTTATCTGCTGCGATACTAAAACTGATTATGTCAGTCGTTTAGATTCAGACAGACAGTTTGTGGAGTGCCAGTTTTAGATGACATGTAAATGGGAAGTAAACAAACAAGGTACGTCAGAAAGCGAGCCGTGGATCGAACACGCTGACTCCCATCTTATTTAAACCGCGTCAACCTGTGTATTTTTTAGACAAACAGATTGTTAAGATAGGAGCGCATATCTGTTCTCGATTTTTCAACGATCACCTTCGCCAAACTCGCACTGTCAAACCTCGTTGCCCATGGGTAGCTGCGAGCACGTGTGAGCCATGCTTCTCACACAGGGAAGTGATTCAGTATTCAGTGGAATATGGCCTTTGCGCGCGCGTCTATGTATATATATATATATATATTGAGCCATGCTTCTCACACAGGGAAGTGATTCAGTATTCAGTGGAATATGGCCTTTGCGCGCGCGTCTATATATATATATATATATATATATATATATATAAGTAGCACATAGTGAATAATGAGCGATTTATTGTGACGATTCAAGTCCACACTGAGGTGCGCTATCAAACAAAAGAAATGTTTTCGACACTTCATCAATTCATGATCAGTTTCCACCTGGTGCGCGATGAAGCCTTCAAAATGGTATATCGCGTGCCAGGCAACTCATCGAAAGCGGTCCGAATTAGAACACTTTGTACTGCCGAGGCTATTGAAATCAGGCTGCTTGACCCGGTAATATGTAATCCAAAACGGTTTGTTCAGGCGCTGCATTTACCATGGCCACAAATTCATCGGATCGATGATCAACCTGTGCGGTCAAACCAATGGACAAGCCTGACGTAACCGGCCAATCAAGCCATCGCCAATTGACTGACCATTTATCTAGTTTCTCTGTCACAAGTCTGATCGATATCTCGATGTAACTCTGTTAACTCTGTATATAATTGCACCGGTCTGAAGGTGAATTATCGGAAACATATGTTCGACTATATATCTTTATTCTCATTATCATAGTGGGCATATTTGAGACAAAAAAATATGTCGAAATTAGATTGTTCTGCCGCTTTCTATGTTCACCTATCGGTCTGTCTTCACTCGTTTATCGTTTCACCGTCAACGATGGTGACGTACTGACTGGCTATATCTGACTGTCGATTGAACGGATTCTGCGAACAGAGTGTTTCAAGTACGAACGGTGCTCCAGTTATTTTTTCCCGCTCGACCACTTTCAAAAGATCCATGTTGACCTCGGTACCTGTGTCTGCGCAGTGGTGCTAAATTTGTGATCTAGGGTCGGCACGTTTCAGCGTTAGTTTCTATTCCTGAGCGCGTGTGCTTTGTCGATGGCCTATCTCTCTCGCACACTGTTGGTCACACCCGAGACATGGAATCGCGTAAACTACGCTTTAATGTTCATCAATGCTGAACGGAGTGTTTGGTTTGACTTGTGTGATATTTTGACGCCCAGTGGTTGGAGTGCTTTTTGTGCTGCTTCAGGTGTGCCATCATTCACGTTTTTGATTCTGCATGTTCACTTCTTCTGGACCCTCTGACAGATGCCTTTATGAAACGACTGGGGTAACCACTGGAAGTGAACAGTTTGAACAGATGTTCTTGTTCTTCTCTCTTGAATTCGAGTGAGCTACGGTGCGTGTGCACCAATCGGAACAACGTCCGCACGCAGCTTTTACGTTGACCGGTTTGATGTTTGCTGTCGAATCTGAGAATGACATCAATGCCTGTCGGTTTATGATGGTTTCAAGCGTGCCATCTGGTCTTTGTAAAACCGATACATCGAGGAACGCTAAACGTGGATTTTCTTATTTTTTTCGCGCGTAAAAGATATTCCATCTCTTATGGTATTTAAGCAACTGTGGAACTGGTTAGGCTAATTCCAAGGTAAAACAACAGATGTGTCATCCACATTTCGAAGTTGCACTTTAAGTTTGAATGTCTGCGAGACTTCAGATTTGAAGTGTTTCATTACGGTGTCTACAGGCACTCCCAATTTAGATGAGTCCATTTGTGTGACTCTTCTGCAGGTAGACTCAGCAGAAAAATTGTCTAGATTGAACATCACTCACAATTGATTGCAGCTATCGCATTCCCATAGACTTTCCGATCGGCCCCTTTCGAAAAGAAGCTCAACAAGTCATTGATTTCTGTAATTTCAGCTTGGAGAGAAATCCCAGTCGGGGGTTCATCGATTGGAGTTAACAGACAGTAACTGTGTCTCCATTTCGAGACGATCGGGCAACCTGATCATTACTCACAAGCGAAAGTGTTTGAGTGTTCACATGTGATGATAATTCGGTGGTGCCTAATGTGAAGCCAATGGCGTAGTAGTAAACACGGTTGCCTCATGAACAGCGTGGCCGTGGTTCTATTCCCGGTAATGACGAGAATATGCACTACTGACGAGCTCTAATCAGAGCGAAACTCGAGTCTAGTGCTTCTGCTATTCGAAAGGGGCTGGCTGAAAAGTCTATGGGAATGCGGCAGCTGCGATCAATTGAGGTTAATGTTCAATTTATATGGAAATCAAAATCTCCTACTTCTCAAAAGTAAACAAAAAGTGTAGTTAAGTCCCCTTGCAGAGCTGCACTAACTGAATCAGTTCTTCTGAAGTAAGGTTCATCTCATTACGGAGGCTTCCGTTCTTATTTATCCGGAGCTTCAAACAGTCTGTATCGTTTCTTCGGTATGTTAGTGAGAAGCGATCTAACATTGAGGGAAAGCAGTGCATTATCTTATAACTTCAGGCCCTTAATCTGTCTCGGGAAGTCTGCTGAGCTGTTTGCGTCATGATTGTCCTGATGTGGACATGGTCGAAGAATACGAAAGGAACTTCGCCAGCTGATAGTTCAGGATCTTCCTGGAGAAAATGATTGGTCTCGGTGGTACTTGATCCTTATGGACCTTTGGTAGACTGTATGGTTATAGCACTGATCATTCAATAGGTCTTCTAGGAGTGATTTCGTTTTTCCCAAGGGATGTCACAGTTTTTGACTCGAGTCCTCAAGTCTGTCATAGATTCTCCTTTGACATATTTATACATTCCATATTCTTTCAGAAGATGGTTTGGTTTGTATTTAAAATCTTAACTTTTCAATACGGTTGGGGACAGGATGACGATCTGGTCGTTCTTTTGAACTGTCCTCAGCGCTTTATTTTCACCAACCGTTAAGATATTTCTTGACTTTCGGCTAGGCTGTTGACACATCTTTGTGCTGACATACTGTTAAGCCAGACCACTGTTTATATATATATATATATATATATATATATATCCGTTTGCCGGAGCGTATTGTGGAACGTTTGGTATACACGATCGACGGGTCAACTAATCACATTGCACAGTTTGCGATGGCTCGTTTGCTCACTCCGTTCGCCGACTGACCATCTGCCGTACCGAGCATTATATACTGAGAACACCAACAGTTGGGTGAAACCACGTGATTGCCAAGCAACAGCTTGGTTACGAAAGTATGAAGACCTTCACTGCTCCATTAAGCAAAGTGGGTAGGTGTCACCTGCCTTGTTGGAGTCCTTGGGAACACTCAAATCGCTGATTGGAGACTTTATCCGAGTTTACGATGGGTCGTAGTCTTCTTTTATCATTCCTTTAAATCTTTCCAACTGCCTTTCTTCTTCTAACATATTCTGCGTCATTGCTGAGATGAACAGCAGCCACAGTCACTGTTCCTTCTAGTCGGGCTAAAGGCTGTCGACCATGACGATGATGAATGTTGCGCCTAATATAACATTTACTTCACGGTAGATGACGTACAGCATAAGAATTGTAGGTCTTAGGTGTTTAACATAATAGATGTTTATTCTTCGTTTTATATCTAAACTTATTTAATGAATAATGAATGTACTCCAAATCTGGAAAAACTACGTTGGTTAACACAGTGCCTTCGGAACTACCTGCTCTGTCCATTTTTTAAACGCCACAGGTAACTGGTTGATAGAAGTATAATGAATTCAACAACAGTCAGCGAACTTTTAATTACACCCAGTTTAATTTTCTGCCTTCCCTTATGTGAGTTCCAACTAAGTGGTATATCATTTGTGCATGTTTCTCCTTCGCGCATGGCTTAAGTTAAAATATTGTTGTTCTATCCGTCTTCCATGTTTTTCAATTCATTAGTAATGGCGGTATGATTGTCGTTAATTGGGTCACTAAATGATAATGTGCACTAAGCTGTGTTGGTTTAGCGCATCGCATTTCCCGCGCAAGGCTGTAACATACTGATGTTTATCAGATATTCATTCATAGTGTTTTGTTCTCCTCCGATTTTGCTGTCCATCAACTTTCGTACTTTCCAACTCTGTTTGCTGATTATGGGTTGTGGTACAACGGTAGCAATACCATGTTGCTTAAGGGTGGTTTGCAGTTCTGTTCTCACTTTCTACACTTCCTCATGTTGTGATAATTTCGCACTCCGTTTTACGGTTAGGTAGCCTAACAGTTCCAATTACCCGAGTCTGCCTTGCGTAACTCTCACACAATGTAGTTGTATTTGTTTCGTCCAGCGAACAACCCTAGGCTGACAGTTTGCTGCGATTACTCCGCCTCGTTTGAATTGGTAACCATGGTTATTGTATTCACTGACCTATAAAGCAGACAGTAGTCCTAACCGATTTTACATTAGTTTTGTACAGGTTTTGCTGGCCATTAAATAATTGTTGTCAAGCCCTTATTTTTGCTGTCCTTTCTGGGAAGGATCTGAGGTAGACATGATTCAGTAAGCTAGAATTCCACCACTAACATTCACATGAACTACACCCGCTTAGTAAAAAGCACGGGGGCTTCCCGCAGGATAGCAGCTGTCTTACCGTACTACCCGTTGTACCAACAAACAGTGTCGCAAACTGCAAACAGAGCAAAGATTGTCGGGTATTGTGTAATGACTACGTACGCCTCAGTTACTTCTTCAAACAGAGAAGTTTCAGAACTCACCAGGGAATGGTTAAACAGCTTGGTCTACAAAATATTGATGTTGTCAAGACTAATTCTTCGTTTCAGTTGACCTCGAGGAAGCACGTTAAATCCTTTTCTGATAGTGCGATAGTCTGTCAGACTTGTTTCCTAAAACAAGACACTTCACCTTTGAAGATACACTTTGATCTAGTCCTTTGAACTTTCCATTGTTTATCCACCCTTTGGGATGTGCGGGTGCCCAGTATTCTTTTAGCTTGATGCTGAACATCGCCCGGATAATTGAGCAAAGTGCAAAGGTAAACCTCTTTTTCACGCGGTTTCTGTGGCTACATCTGTCTTGTGACGCATTCGATCTATCAAACTTCTGTTACTTTAAGCCGATGTCCATTTGGCAGACCAAAGAAATAGTTGGACATCAACTGGGCATGTTTCGACTGATGATGCTCGTCAATGCAGAAAGAAAACATATGCTGCGATATGTTAACGTTTCGTTTACTCTCATCAGTCACTAACGTTAAAAATACAAGTTATATGTAACATACAGATAGAGGTAGGCAGGATATGGTCACGCATGCAATTACACTACGCATTATGTCATCACCATCACGGCAACCCCATAGGTTGCCTCAACCACTTTTATGTACTTTGCGCCGGTCGCTGAGTTTTAGTCAACGTAGGTTCTCTGAAGGCCAGTAGCTTCGGGTTCTGATGGCACAACAGTATTTTCAATGGTCTAAATTGGTCAACTTGGTGACCTGTTATCATGAGGTGTCTGGCAATCGTTGGTACGGGGCTTCGAGCAACGGATTCACCGGCTTCAGACTATTGTATCATGAGTTGTTTTAAACAGTTTGGGACGTGTTCTGCTACTCGTTGAGATAGTTGTCGATCTGTTCTACCTATGTACACGTTAATGCGACTGCAAGTGAACTGACAGACAACTTGAGAGACAGAATAATGTGACAAACTTCTGATGATTCATCACCATAGTCCAGTCCTCTCTCTTTAGATTGAGATCGGTAACGATAAGCAAACGTAAATCCCAAGGCTTAGTACATCTTGACCACGACATGCATATTAAAAATACAAAATAGTTCGGTATTGAGCGTTACACTATCCGCTTTGTTGGCAGAACACTGCCATCAGTGTTCTGCACCATACCTAAACCGGCAACTGACTTTGCAGGAATTAAAAGACTGTTGAGACTGAACGCGAGGTGGTTTTGTATGTCAGCAAGTATGTATCGTGAGTCATGACACTGCGCCCATCCAGGCATGTCCGTTTACACGGTTTACTTCCACCTAGATGTTCTTAAGTGTTTAACTATCAGCTGATCAACTAGACTGAGGCTTAGTTACAGACCGATCAGGGCTGGTGGCCTGGCTTTCAATTTTATGCTATGAATGTGTCACTGAAGGAGGGACCAAATAATAAGAGGCCTCGTACCACCTGTTATGTTAGAAAAATATTTTAAAAAATAAGTCGTCTAAGCATACTGTAAGTTGACTATCTAAGCACTCAGTTGGAGCACGGTCGATGCTTTACAGAAGGCGTGATTGTTTGGTATAATTTTGGGGTTATTGTGGTTTTCTCCTAGGGTTACTTGTTAAATACTTTTGGCGGCTGAAACGAATGTCTGACAAAACAAAGCAAGTTGGGACTCCTAACGCCCGTCAGAGTTCAGACACTTCATTGGTTGCTTTACGTTGCCATCACTAGAGCTTTAAACCAACGTAATAAACCATAATCATAACAGTCAGCATCTGATGGCATCGTCATCACCACCGGCAGTGAATCTGTGACTCACATTTTTGTCTAACTGCCTTACAAACATAAATGAGAAGTTTGAGTTTGCCAACAAAAGACTGAAAGGAATGAGCGTTGATTAATAAAACTCCCTTTTTAACGTAAATTACCCTTCGCAATTGGGGGTAAGATGTTATCTGCACCGCATCATCAGCTGTGCATACTTCACAGAAAGTTCGGTAAAGCAACAACAGAAACCTTCACTCCATATGACCAGATTGCCCTCCATATCTCCTGCCATTTCCGTTTGGAAGTTAGGTTCTCAACCTCGTAAGTTAATTCGATCTACCGTGAATATCTTGTTAGGAGCTAATACCACTTTCTATCATCATTTAATGACTCCGTATATTACGACAATAGGATGAGACTTAACCAAGTAGCAATGTTAAGCTGAACGGTAGGTTGACGTACAGAATCGGCGACTTACCCGTCTGAAGCGGTGAATTTTCAGGGTTTCGGCGAGTAGACTGATCTGAAATTCGTCACTAGAATCCTGTTTCTTGCTCACCGTGCAGCCCACTCACTGATACCATTCTGTGCCTGTTGGGTTGAACACACCTCCATGACTACAGTTCAGTGTGCTTGATATCCTCATCCGTTAGTAACTACGTTTTACATTTTTGTAAGTACAACTGCTCTGGTTACAGTTTTATGAATGCAGCTCTTACTTTTATGTGCTACGCTTTTATGGCTCCGAAGATATTTTAAATCTAAGAGGACTACCGTAAAGAATGTTGTCATGATGATGAATTTGCGACCTTCGGAGTGTTATTCATTCTGTTCTCGTCAATTCTGAAAACTGAAGAGGCCTGTTCATTTTGGAGCCAATCGATTATTACACCCACCTTTAAGAAAAGTCTTCACAACGTGTGCGTCATTCACTGGGGAATCAATTGTTTCAATTGCGTCTAAACTACTAGCACCTTTTATTCTCAACATATCATCCGAACTCCGTGAGCACTAATTTCATTAAGAACATGCTGATTTTTGTTGGCCGAAAGTGGATTTATCAAATTTCACCCCTACCACTATTGTACAGAAGCCATATGCTATATATTTTGTATCGTCTACACGAGCTATTTATTCGAGATTATTTGGACCTTCTGCATGTACTCCTTTTGGATGATAAAGTCATTATCGTCATTTCCAGCTTTGTACCGTACTTTTGAGCACCATCGCTTGGGATGGCGTCCATCCTGATAGTGGTTCATTGAACCGCAGAGTAGTAAATAATTAAAAACAGTACAGATAAAAACAGTACAATGAAAGCTAGTGGAAAAGGAGACTCAGCAACCTTACTGGTACAGGCTGACCATTAACTGCGACATATACCCGTGCCCAAGACCGATTCCAGCCAGTAGCGTGAACGGTCGCGAACCTGGTGGGCGATACGTACTAACCTTGCCAGGCAAAAGTCAAGGTTTTCGCTACCCGTGATCACGTCATCGCCTGACCGCTTTGCTGTTTCTCCCAAACGTCGTAACCGCACTGGAAAATACACGGCGCAACAGACGCCCCATCAGCCTACAAAGTACTTCACTGAATCAGCGTAGACTGTTTAGTTTCATTACCTCGGTTGTTGGTTGCGAACTCGTGCCTTTTCCAAACACTCGTCAACAGGCTGTCACGTTTCTCACACAGTGATCCCGTTTGGTTTATGCTAACCGGTGGAGACAATGGTGGTCAAAATCTGAGGATCTATATGTATCTTGCACACCAATGTACCAGCTGTATGATCCATAAGGCAGAACTGAGCGCATACGCGTGTCGTAAACCCTTCCTTTCCTTGATATTTTTGGATATTTCTGTAATGTCACAAATGAAGATTAACGAACGCACTGGATGAGAATCCAAGTGAACGGTAACTCTGTAATCGTACACGATTCCAGTCTCAAAAGAGTAATCCTGTTAAAAACGCCAATGTTTATCAGTTACCTTGGCTTTAAGAATCAAGCGTTTGAAAGCTCGAAATGCGAGAATGTGAAAATGAGCGGACTTATTTCAGAGCAAAGTAAATTGAAATACTTCTCAGTTGGGAATCGTTTCAAGGGGCATCGCCTGAACCCTCGGGCTCATCAGGCTGACTCGCGGGGTAGCAGGATTTAGTGTTTTGTAGAGGATTTTATCCGGAACAAGTGACTCAGCCTGACTTCTCTAACAGTGAGGAGCTGTGTTTGTTTTGTTGCTGAGGGAATTAAACAGTGTGGTTTGATTCTGAGTAGTACCGCGTACAATAGAAATATGTGAAGCTACCTCAAGCTTCTGAACTGTATTATTAATGTTTCCGCCGCGTTGACTCTTATGCTGATAGTCATGATCAACCGTTTGGCCGATGGAAATGTTCAGTTTGGACGTACTTTTTCTTGTTTCCCTCTGCTTGTGCAAAAGCCAGTAGTGGTGCGACTGTAATGATATTTTTCTTTTGTCATAGAATCCTCAGAGAATCTTACCTTCTACCAAGTTACATCTATGCATCTAATAGTGCCGCGTATAACTTTATGAGTGTAACTGATTTCGTCTGATGGCTTCCTTTTGGCTTGTCTGACATAGGCATAGTCAAAAAGGTCGAAACCTCCTTCTGTAAAGCTCCCCTGAGCAAAATAGAAGGCCAGATGACGATCAGGTTGTAGTTGAGCGTTTTTCTCCTCTTGAGAGTAGTATTTCAGTTAACGGTGGTGTTATGTTTCGTCAAAGGCTGGCTTAGGGCACTTCTGATGCTAATATGACGTCCGTCTTCTTCTAAAGCGGAGGTGAACGACACAGTTATGATCTCTAGATGCTGCCCTGCTGTTACGAAACCTGGCTGTTCCGTGTTGAACTTTATCGTAGGCTACTTGTTTCCGATAGACACCATGAATCTTCGTCAGTGCCTGTTGACTATATTACATGAATACTGATGGAGTACAGGGGAGTATGCTGGTAACAGATAGTTTCCGTTTTCGCGTTGTAGTCCCAGTCAATCAGTGTAGGTCGCTTGGGCATGTATCATATGTTTGGCGCTTGTCATATCTCCCTTTTACTCTTTCGGGGTGTGGCTGGAGAAAACGGCAAATTGAGCAGCCCGACTGTCCAGAGGGTCGGAACAACTGGCATTATGTTTGGCCTCTGTTGGTCCTTCCTAACTAAGATTCAAACGATGGCAAATGTCATCAGCTGAATACACTGAAGAATCGCTAGTGAAAAATTGACGAGATAATTGTTTCATCATCATTGCATTTTTTTGTCTGACTGTTCCTTTCGTGACAGTGTCTGTTTCATGGTCCAGGATTAGCAAATGTGTTATAATAATACACTCAGATTCAGCCTACCCTTTAATTTTTCGAGGGTTTGCACTCTGATCGCAGTAAATCTGCGCCAGTATTGTATGTTGATTTTTCGTTTCTCCCAACTGGTAATGCTAGTTCCATCTTTACTGATCGTCTCACCAAGTTCTCAAAACCGCCCTAATGCAAGGCCTTTGGACCGTGTGTGCTCTAGTTCTCAAGAGGTATTGTCATCTTCAGAACCAAAAGGAATCGAATAAAGCATGTCAGTAGTAGAAATTCATTTGTCCAGCAGATTCTTCGCAACTTACTTCCTTAGCCGTGGGTATTGCTTCCCAGTGTTTCTTGTATTTTATCTGTTGATGTTAGTTGACCAACTTTGACAGCCAACCCTCGCTGTTCAAATATCAACACTGCTGAAGCACTGACTTCTGAAAATTCGAAACGATTACAAGCAATTGCGTGATCTTAGGCCAACCTTTGATGCCAACTGAATCCGTTCATAACTAGGCCGTAGAGTGTTCTGTACACGACGTCGTGTTTCTGGTGGTGACTATATTCAGTAGTACACAAGCCTATGATACCCGACTGGGTTCAGTCACATGTCTCATCGTTACGTTGTGTGATTCTGAACACACCGCTTAGTCGCACTCTGGATTAGAACAGTTTAGAGGGGTATTCATAAAGTCGGTAAATTAAACGATGTCCATGTGTTTGTCTTCTTCAGAAAACAGGAGGATTTCACTGGACAACGTTGCCACTGAGTTAACTCTCGTACGCTGAACACTTTGTCTGCAGATTGCATACGTTATTGTTCCCTAGTTCGTCTTCACGCATGATAACCCATAAATTAATCGGATAGCACAAAAGCGAGAACAACCTGGGAATCAGTCGGACGATATTAGCACTAATTTGGATAACAGTGTGATCCTTAGTTCAACAAGGTCATGAAATTTTGTCTCACCATTTTTAGACTTCCGGCGTGAGAAGTGCTCACAGTATATATCGTGCAGATTCGAACTTGACTAGGTGACGTAGCGCTCGTGAACCTTTTAGCTTGAAAGCGTGCTTCCCAGAATAACTTACCAGCCTCTATCATAGGAGCTGCGCACGTAAGGGACATAAATGTTTATCATTTGTATCTACATTAAACAGTATCAGAACTGCCCGGTGTTTGGTCATATTCACGTCGTCAGGCACATCACCTGCATTGAACTTTACTGATTGAAATGTTGAAAAACCACTTGCTCATTATATCAGCGAACACCCTGTTGAACACTAGTTTGAGTGTAAATGAGAACAAATTATATGAGGCTAAACATGAAATTTTTACCAGATAATCAGACGTTTTTCTACTTGATAACAGTTTGATCGTCTGACTTGATTCCTTTGCGTGCCAACAGAACCATTTGAGTTATACATTTAGCATCGGAGACGGACAAGTAACTTATTCTCATATGTTGTCTTGTTTGTGTGCTTCTCTCGATCTCTGTGCATTAACAACCACATTTGAATATCACTCAGAGTTGTTTTTCGTAATTGTGTAATAGGTGAATAGAAATTGCCATCAACTATTATTGTTTCGCAGTCGATGTCAGTTCTGATGCTGGAAGTTTTTTCGTTCCTTCGAACTACTTAAAATGTTTGGTGCTTATCAACACTTATCACTCTCTTCCAGTCGAGGTGAAAAAAATGATCACAATGGCAAATAGTATGTTTTGTTGTGAAACATCTTGGGTCATTCATTATGACGGAGTTACTGCTATAACGAACTACTCCTGTTCTTCAACATTGTTTGTAATGGCGCTTTGCTGTATTATATCAGAACGTCACATCGGTTAAAATATAGCTTGGAAAAAATCCCTTCCACTGCTCATCTGTTAATCGTACGATGAGGTTTCGGTAACTCGTGAAGCAACAATCAGTCACGATATTTTTAAGGTTTAATTAAATCTTTAATCCATCATGTAGTTTGGCTCTGCCTCTCTTGAAGAGTATTTGAACGTTCTATCCACATTAAGACAGTCTAAAATAATACGTTACATTCTTCGATTTGGTTACGTAGCTGCTTTTCCAACACTTGGACCACGCAGCCAACGTTTTTCAAACCTTCTGTCTGCGGAAAATGGGCCTAGTTATTTAAAACTGTTTTATTGTTTTTGTTCTCTTTCGTTACAGCTCCCGGCACCTATCATTCCCTCGTGCAAATTTCCGGGAGATTCAAGTAATTTTGAATGGTACAAAGAGGAACCGTTGAGACATAGTTCCAAAGATCAATACACTAATGAGTTTGTGGACTTCTGATGGAATACCTGCCATCTCCCGTGTCTCATGCTCTGTAAGCTTTTTTGGTTGGGGCTATTCTAGAATGGCAGAATCCTATTGATTCACTCACATGCACGGACACATGCACTGCTTGCTAAGCCGTGTGGCCGCTCTCTTGGTTAGTCCCCGCGGCAGACTGGTTAGAGTGTTCGTTTAACCGTCACCAACTGCATTATTTCGATCTTATGCCTTCTCTGTGTCACTTTGCTGATTTTCCCTATCTCCCTTCTTCGCACCTCCTTCTCTATTTCCTTTGTTTCTTCTGATTTCTTATTTTGTACGGTTGATGTGATATTGTACAACTCACTATATTTTCTTACATATACTGTTCACTGTACTTTATTCTGCTTCCTCCCTTGCATATTTACATAAACTTACACTTTTGTAAGCAGTAATATACACTTTGTGCTCAAGCGACTAGTTGATTTATTTATCAGACTTCGTTGACCATTTTGCTGTATAACTGGAATAGTTTTTGCGTTGACTTTGTTCCAACTCCTGCACCAACACTGTATTATCGTCTCCGTTGTTGGCTGAAATCATCAGTTGATGACACCGGGGCGAAAGTTTAGACCTTTGAACCTTGAACTGGTGGCTAGTTAGTCGACGCTAACCTGTATTGTTTTATTTGTCATTGTGGACGACGAGGATAAGCAACCAATTACATGCTGGTCTTCGTACTCAGTGAATTTGTCCATTGGCATCCGGTGACTATATCCGGCTAAAAACCGTCTTCAATAGTCATAGTCAAGTAAATTCGGTGAGACATCCCAGAGGGGTGACTAGTTACAGCTCCTGAGATAAATGTCACTGTTTGTCTGAAAACTGTCTCTGCATTGCAACGCGCCAATCACTTTCCACTCAACCGTAGTGCAGCTATTGAAAATTCATTTACTCGCGTGATGCAGTTGACCAATCTCCCTCCTAATAAATCTTCGGGATTCCCTATGAATGTACACTAAAGTGGTTATCCTTATAGATAGAGGCATCCAGCTGCGAACCTCACCTTTTCTGTGTTTAACTCTGATCCTAGGTGACAGAAAGCAGACTACTCTCCCTATCACTTAGTCGGTAATGACCGGCTACCAGAATGATCTGTAATGTTAGAATGGGTTGGCAACAGTAAAATCAATTCCATTACTTTCATCGGTTATATGTGAGACAGTGTCTTTCTTTTTGAGCCCTTGTTAAGTACTTTGCTTTTCCTCTTTTGTTATAGCAATGACCTACCTACACGCACAACAGTATCACCCTATTTGCAGTTGAACAATAGTACCTACTCCGAAATGCTTGTTTACTGGTTGTAGTCATCTTCTATTCGAAAGGATTGCAATGCATTTTTATGGTTTTACTGACTGTCCTGTTTTGCTGCTTGAAGCAGCAATGGCTTTCAATTTTATTTAGTCACTCTACAGTATGAATATCCATTCCAAACAACCGAAAAGAAGAGTCAGTCTGCTCACCGTAACCAAGACAATATGTGATTGACCACGATGGCTTGTTGCCGCGCTGCTAATATGCAGCTTGGTAAATCTTGGCTCATTTTTAGTAGTTTTTATGAGGCAAATGATGAACGGGGAAAGGAAGGAGTGGGCCGAATACCAAATGTTAGTCGTACTCTTATACCGGGTTATTTTACAACGGACATTGTAAAGTTGTTTTAGGTACATCCATAGATTGTGCCGGCCAGACTGTTCATTCATTCGCACGACAGACTTAAACTTTATAGATTTTTCTTGTCAGTTTGTTAAACCAGAATGAACAACTGAGAGTCATAGGCAGGGTTGCGTAAGAGTTCCTATCTGGATGATGGATCGCCCGTGTGCGGTAAAGGTCATGTGTTCTATTAGTAAGTAGTTGTATTATTAGTAAGTTGTGTCGGTACTAAACAACGAGTGGATGGACATAAACGTAGAACATGCCAAGAACGATGACATTGCCGTGTGTCCGAGTTGCCTACCCTGTAAACTTTGTGCTTACTTGTCTATGACATAAAAGATCATGTCTACTCTGGTATTCGGAATATCCTCGCCATAATTTACGTGCATTGTATACTCACCCATTTATAGCTGAGTTGTCAAAATGTTTCATTCTTTAACCTTATGTGATCTATGTTGGTATATTGTGGATCATACAGACTTGAAACTCTCAGATTATCGCGACCCAGGTCCAAATAGTAGCAGTAACCAGAGTTTGAACAACCAGCTACCTAAGTGATACTGCCTAGTAGTGATTGGGCTACCAAGGCTGAATTCGTTCTATTTACTTCTCAAACTAATTGCTGAGTAGTCAGAAGATGTCAAACGTGCTCAAATTGGAAAGTTTCCTTCCCTTTTCCATTCCTCCGCTTTCGGGTAAACAACTGTTCGATTGTCAGGCGAACTTTTCAAGGTGTGTGTTCGATTTCCGGCTAAACCAACAATCTGAAAGTTTTCCAAATCCACCTAGAATAAAAGTCGACTATTTAAATGAGGTGAGCTTTTTCACGAACGTCAAACGGCTGATACGCCAGATAATGTCACTGCGTAAGCTTTAGATTATTCTCTTCTTTGGTGACCACGTGATTCCAGAAAACAACAAAGACTCGAACATCCGCTGCCGCAGATCCAGACGAGATCTGCCGGCCAAAACGCTGTCACTTTTATTGGTTTGTGAGATGTCAACACGATACTGACAGCGGATCCAGTAAAATAATCACAGCGGTTATCTCCCAGTTGATTTCCCAGTCAATCCGTACCCGAGCGTGACTGGCGTAATAGGTTATTACTAAGTACACTTCACCAGAAGAATACCAACTGAGGCGGAAAACACATGTGTTCGGTTTTTTCTGATGGTACCAAGAGGACAACCGTCCGATTATACAGTAGGTAACACGAATTGAGGAAGTAAACAGCTACATAAGTGGATTTGAGAAGACGGAACCAATGTGATGGAATGGCTGGGTGACAGAACGGAAATCCATTCGGAACCAATATGGCATATTATACACACACCTCATTATGTAGTTACCTGATTAACAGAAGTGGCGAAAGTTTGTGTACCGTTTCGTTCTACTGCGGTGATTCAGTGCCCGATGAGTTGGACTTTCGGGTTTGGTGTTATGGCTGTGTGCAGTTGATTCGTGCGTGATGTGATCTACCTTCCACGATAGAATGACTTTTTGTCAGCTGGTAAACAATGATGATGTCAACACTATTGATGTCCGCATTTTGTTGTCTCAGTCCTTGGTTCACCCTGGTCACATACTGTTGTGGCTAAAATTCCAATTGGGTTGTTGTTTTGTTCACGCAAGAAACGCAGGTTGAGCATTACCGTGTGCATGTCTTCAGTGTGAGTGCATAATTCAAAGGGCCTTTTGTCTGATTGCCGAAGAACAGAAACCTGTCATATAGGCACAAGAACTTGATCAGCTATTTCGGTTTTAGCGCTTAAAACCGTAACTTTGAAAGTTCACACATTGTAAAAAAAAACGCATTAGTCAGGCAACCGATAGATGAGTTTAATGAACAACACATTAGTTTTAAGTATGATGAATAATGTACACGAAAAATCGAATCATTCGCGAACCCCCGTAAATTTTGACTAAAAACGATCACAAAAAGTTAAATAGGGGACACCTATAACTGATTAGAAGCCTGTAGAACTCGGCCACATTTTTCGAACATTCACATAGAGCAGTATAACTGACAGTTTGACGTTACATCCAACGTAAAGGAATTAAAGTACACAAACTTTCTGTCAACGTTTGAGGAGCAGATACTTCCTTCTGACAGACTTAGGTCAATTCAACTCATAGTTAAGAAAGGTTCCTCAATCTTCTACATAGTTAAAACTGCATAGTCGGGTTCCATATGTGTGAATATTGAGACAACGTTCAAGCAAATGAGCTAGCCGACGGCGAAGTAAATGACACGTCCTGACTTGCGTGAGGGTTGGGAAAAAATCTAGCGATGCAGAACAGTGGAAAACAACATGCAAGTTACGCTCTGATGGTGAGTATTTTAAGGCACTTCTCAAACTGATGTCGTCTGCTTACTGATCAATATTCGTTCCTTAAAGAAGACATATCAAACACGTAAGTGTATATGTGACAATTGATATAGCATCTTTCCTAGATATCAGCGTTGATTTGGTATCAATGTAAATGTTTGTCCATGTGTAAAATAGTCATACAACGTACAACTTATCTTGAAAGATTCAAGTTGGGACGAAAAATAATTTCCAAGTAGTAAACTGAATGACGTGTAATTCAAAAATGTAGTTATACTCGCGTCTTTCAAATCAAACCTGGAAAAGTAACGTATGCTATCATAGAAAGTGTGTTATGATTCAAAAGGATTTGATGAACAACTTATTTTTTTATTGTGGATAGGTTCGTCGTCAAAATCTTAGTAGGAAGAGTATTTTTCGAAAACTCTCGAGGCTGCAGGAAAACTGGATGTCAGTCAACAGCACCATCAGATTTTCTATAGCTAAACTGTGTTGCTGATATTTCAGTGTAAAAACTTGAGACAAGCTCTACGACTAAAACCGGTTGAAAGTACAAATGTGACTTTTTCAGTGTGTCTTGAAAGTTTTGGACGTCGAAGCGTTTCCAGTACAACAGCAGAAGCACTGGACGTGTTTAGGTGGATTTGAAAAATGTGGTAATCT
Source organism: Paragonimus heterotremus (assembly GCA_013368495.1). Lineage (NCBI taxonomy): Eukaryota > Metazoa > Platyhelminthes > Trematoda > Plagiorchiida > Troglotrematidae > Paragonimus > Paragonimus heterotremus. The sequence continues at coordinate 53,889 of LUCH01002125.1, forward strand.
TTATAGTGAGTCTCAACTGTAATAAAATTCCGTGATTAACAATTTTAACTTTAGCAGTTTGCTACGAATTGAACGTTCAAGCTGCTAGGTTGTTATAGTGTCCTTAAAACACAGAAATTGTATCCGTGGTCACCATTTCGAGTTCTTTTGCTTAGACTTCTTTTGTCACTTGCCTGAGGCATATTTACTGTCGAGTAAGTGATTTCTTGTCAGTCTGACTAGCGAACCAGATTGCAGCCGTGCAATCCGATGTTTGTGCTTTTCAGTCTTGATTGAAATGTATTCGTTAGTATGCGTGTGAACGCCTTCATTATCTAGTTCGTTTTAGCGCGACCTGCGGTATCTGTGGTAGCTGCGTCTGGTTTGCTTTTAGTCCTAACTGCTTTGTATACCTCCCCTGTGTATTCAGTCTCTGTTGCCCAGTTTTTGATTCCTTCCCAATAAACGTTGATGCTCACCATTTCGTTGGTAATCAAACCGTCCGATCGAGTGTGTCATTGTAGCAGAAACGATCCAACGACATGAACATGATGTGTAATTGCTATAAGGTTTCAAACAACTTGAGCACACTTCAAAAATAATAAGTTTTGTGGCCTCCAGAAATTATCTTTCCGAACTAGTGATTCGCCTGAACAATACTGTTCGTACATTTGCAAAAATAAACGCATCCGTATTGAAGGTGAGCAGTGTAGAAAAGTTATTAATTCAAAAGGGACGCAATTCTAACAACGTAATTTTGTTGGTTCCGAACCACTGACAGGGACAACGCACCTTCTGGCAGCTGCGCTACGAAATCCTAAGGAAAGTCTGAAAATCTCACATGAGAGTGTAGTTACCCATTTCCCTCATTGTCCTACTTGGAATTTACCAAGTGATTAGGGGGGATGGACTGCTCTAGTGAGCTTTCTTAGGCAGCCAACTCTTGTGTTAATCAGTACTACTACTGAACATCGAATGGGTCGAAAACTGGATCTACAGGTAAAAGTTGTCAGCTACTGTCAAGGCATTGTGACCTGGCTGAACTAGCGCATCTCTTGTTTGCGATTATGGTTCCTATGGTTCAATCTAGCCGTGATCTAGAATTTCCTCGATTGATTCTTTTACAGAGCTCACTAGATTTTTCGTTGTTTCTCTCAGTATAAACATGATAGTAGGTTGCGATGTGCTGTCAGTATTAGAGGTTACATTATCTCTTTTCCAAATGAATGACTGAAAATGGTCACTGGCCTGTAGCTAATTATGCTTTGCTATTTCAAATGTTGAACCACATTAGACGGTTATGTTTCGAGTTAACATGATGTCTAAACCGATTAAAGTAAGTCATATTTATTGATCGACAATTCAGCCTTTTAAAATAATCGCTTGATGGAGCATGAAGACTAGTGCATTCTATCTGAAATGTGCAGTGTATCCTACAACCGCACTATAAGGACGCTGCTCAGGTGACTCAAAGAAAAGTTAGCCAAGCGTTTTCTATATCAAATATTTCAATGAGATCTGTGTAAATTGACGAACCTTGAGCTAGACAAAAAGAGGGGTATTCTACCTTCATCTCGAAGTGCAGGTACGCAGTTAGTATTTGTTCAGCCGAACTCCATTTGATAAACAATCTGTAAACTTCTCAGGTAGTTTTAATTTCTACGGTTATTTTAAATAGACTAAATGACTGGTAACACCTCACCTTTGGATTGCTTTCAAAGTTTTACTTACTGTTCATGTTATGACACAAACCGAGCTGGTTTGACCACTCGATTGGGTGACATTGCGCTGGGACTCTGCCGAATGTGGAAGTATACTTGTGAAATTATTAAAAAGTTGTTTTGGTTTTAATTCTTCCACCCAATGGGCTTTTCATTTTGCCAGAACTAGCTGTCTTATTATCGCAAATGCTGATATGCAGATTCCGGTTTCCCACTCTTGTCACGTGTAATGCTGTGCTTAATTCAATATCGAACTTAGGACTTTTACTTGTATAAGAATCCTAATGGATTATGTGAAGAGTAACTCATGGATTCTTAATGAGGAAAGCCTCCGTAAAGTGTTTTCATTATGTGAAATAAGTGTTTTATCTCAATATACACCAAGAATTGGGAATGCTGTTTCTCCCACAAGCTAGTCTTATTACGGCTCCCATAGCATATCAGGAAGAGGTTCCAGTATAAATGTATACGTTGGCTATCTTTACCTGGTTTGAATTTGATGCATAACTTCGGATACCTTGTGACCCAGTCAATAACATTAGTAATAACTAATGATGGAACTTTAGGAAAAATTACAAAATACCCAACTAAACTGGATAAGACATTTGTGTCCGAACTCACTGAGACAGTGCAGACTGATTATATTAGCACTACTCTAAATCAGAATGTTATATATATATATATATATATATCGTCTCCTGTATATGAAGCTATATACCTTCACGGAACATAAGAAGCGATCTCGTAAATCCGCTGTAATGAGTTCGGGGAACCTTAGCGTGTGACTTCCATTCACTTACCCCAGGAGTTTGACGGTTACGTTAATTTTGTCGTTTTCCCGCTGTTTATTGGCATATTCGAATGATTTGTGTGGTATCCACGTGAGATAGGAATTCCTCCCATAGGCAGATCTAGATTAAATGCACAACTTCCCAGCAAAGACATGAATGTCGGGTCGTAATAGGCACGTTTACTTGATCACACTGGAGATAATGTATGGTATAGGGCGTGATGTCGATTCACAGTGCTCGAGAAATTTACCCTAAACGTATGCTGTGATGTGTACCATAGTTGACATACTTCATTCGGGTTTTGGGTTGGTCCATCGGAATGGTGTTTATTTCCAAACGTTCGCATTCATAAATTAGTCAATAATCAGGTTACGCGTGGCCTTAAAATGGGCTGGGCGTTATCGTTTCAGCTCTAGGTGGATTTGACTGTTCCGCATTTTCCAGAACATCTTATCTGTGTCCAGTCGACGAAAGTATAACATCCTTTACAAAATTGTCGTCGTAATTTTACTCGTTTGGCAGTGCCAGTGCAATCTCACCTTTGGTCTGGGCATAGTGTGTTTGTATTGATTAAATGACATATTGGTAACATGCACATGTGGCGATTTTAGGTCGCATTGATGATTTTTTTACTTTTACGTTATCCGTCGAGCATCATCCCGTCAAAACATGGGGTGTCCATGCCATCATTGGTTCGCTTACCCTTGAGCCCCTTTACGTGTTTTTCCGCCTAACATGGTGACGAAATCGTGACTCACCATTACCTCTTCCTCACTCCAAATGATCGCCAAAGTTTGGTCTTTGTCGGTCAACACGTTGAGCGCGACGGAATTGTAGTATGTCAAAAAAAACTGATGCCTGAATAAATAATCTTTAGTCATCGGAGGTCAACTGATCGATCGGTACCGAGAGGTGATCAGTACGACTATTAATGAATTAACTGAATCACTCCGGCAACTGGGTGTCAAGCCAGTGTGTGCGTGACACTATAACGAGTTGAGGGCCCACGCTATGTTCACTCCCGTATCAGCTCACGTCCGACTAACAGATGAAACTTGCCTTTGTTCATTTTTTCCATGGGTGTATTTGCGACAGATATACGATTTCTGGAGAATCTGTGAATCACGCTACCAACGAATGAACTGTACAATGCAGATAATGACTTCTCGATGTTCCTCCTTCCTGTTTTTCTTACCAATACGCGTAATGACCTAACTAAATGTATGAAAGCCTATTGCATCCGTCTCTTGTTAGTGGCGACGGGGATTACGATGGTCTCACTCCTGACTTTTCAAAGTATTGGTCATTATTTACATTTTTACCTTCTTTCATCACCAAGAACAAATGGTAAAATACCTAGGCGGAGTTTGTAAGATATGGGAAGATAAGTACTGTGTGCTCAATGGTCAAAAGTCGTCGGAAGCACACGACCGGCTTAGTGGTTTTGTCACTCATCAAGTATGCGTACCCGTTGAACGTCAACTACAAATCCTTCTGTAGGAAAAGTAAATGTTTAAGGTTGTAGATTTTAACCTACGGCTAATTTCGGCCACTAAGCACATACTACTTATCTTACCATACCTTATAAAATTATCATGCCATTTGGGAGTTTGGGGTAGAGTGAGTTTCTACACTGTTCCATTTAGTGCTACTAACATCGGCAGTGGTTTACCGACTCTTTTGAGTCTGAGATAAATCTAAAGGCTAACTCGCAAGTAAGTTAGAAGCTATAATCTTTGCGGAAGGTTTGAAGTTATTTCCCTTACTGTACACTGCACTATCAACCACTTTCTCTGAAATTTACCTCAAGGGGTAACTAACGGGATTTTGAAGCAGTTCATATTGCAATACTGTCCATTACTGTTGGTGGTTTGGATGTTCACAGTGCCTTATAAGTCTTTCGGCTGAATACATTCGGAGTAATATACTGTCCATCGCAGCTATCACAGAAAACAGGGGAGAGTGTGGACGGGCTCACTGCCCGAAACACCAATCCACGTTTGACTTCTATTACATCGAAATCCCCCCGTTAATGTGTGAAGAGAAAATATTAATCAATCTTCTGATTGTTGGTGTGTCAGACGGAGAGCGACAGACAGAAGTTGCTTTGTCAGGATAAAGCTACGTCTAGCTGGAATGAGGTACGTTCAATCGCTCGTCAACGAAAGTATTTTATCCAACAACTCCAATTGTTTACTGTAGGATCACCGACCGGCAGTCACCAAATACCAGCCTACACGAAGCTTTCACTTATATCTGCTGCTGTTGTGGTAGTCATCCGTAGCGGTTGGTGTTGAAGTTTCTTATATGTTCAGTTTATTTGTTTATTTACACAGTTAGCCAGGCGGTGTTGCAGGTTAGAGTAATGTGATTTCACTGTTGAAATTTCGTTTGCCGTTAGGGTTACAGATATTCGTACGTGCAATGCTATTGGCGATTAATTCACTACACGTGGCGGCCCAATATTCAAACCTGCAAGACATGGACTAATGTAAAATCTGAACGTCAGCTACAGTTATTGCGACATTCGAAGGTCAATTAATGCGCTTTGTGATTGTTAGGGTGGCAAGTTTTTTCCGTACAAAACGGCCTCAATCCTCGAGAAAACGACTTTATCCAACCAGAATGAACGGAAGTGTCACGAACAGTCGAGAGATAACTTTCACTATTTTTAACCTACCCGAGATTTATTCCTTAATGCTGATTGATGGCTTAGTAACCATAACCACTATTATTGCTAACTATCCTTCGATCTTCTGATTCGAGAGTGTTTGTTGGTCGTTATACAACATGTAAATACCTTGTACTTTTCTACTAGTCACACACGTTGTTGGAACGGAACAAAGCTGCTTTTTGCACCCATCTTTTGGTTTGTCTTGAGAGCGAATAACGAGGACAGTCATGTTATTTTCGTCACCAACAGTTTCCATGTTAATTATTACGAGGGGGGTGAATCCGATTTCTGTCAAACGCTCTACTATACCATGAACGAACCTGCGTATTCTTTCAAGGGTTTACAACAATAATTTGCTGTTTAGCTGAAAAGGACGTGAAATAAGTCAAGCAACTGGCATTTTCTTAAATCTTATTTGATAAGAAGCTTAGGTATTAACAGAGAATTTGTCCGTTACTGATCTTGATAGATTTTGTGCTGCTTATGAACTATGAGTTTTCAGAACTCATCAAGGCAAATATTTTGATGCAGAGATCTGAAGAGCGCGTAGATGAATTTATTCGCACGCTACGGATACAAGCGTTACGCTGTAACCTCAGCGAGCAGTTATAGTTCCAGCCGAAGAATCACCTTATTGCTAATATCGCCTCACTGAAGTTTCAGCAATAACTGTTACATTTATTCAGTTCAACCCATCGAAACAAAGAAACTTAGCGAAAGCAGTTTCAGGAAGCAAAGGCTGAAACGATGAAGTATCTCATGATCTTATACAGGGTTAATAATGTAACAAGGTCGACACTCATTTCTGAGATTTTGGCATGCACACCAGGAAGATGTTGACAAGTACAATCCGAACTCAACTGGGGATAAAACGCCCATCAGATAATTGTAGGATTCGTACTGTTAAACATTCACGGCTGATTTGCCGTTTCCGATGTGCGAATTGCTTTATGTGACAAAAATGGTCACATTCTGACGGTATATCTCAGTTATATATTATGTCCTAATGGATTTGTACAATCCTATGCACTACCATCCAAATTTGACAGTTTGTCATTGTCCGACTCTTTTTGTGATTGCTTCGGACACATTTATCTCTACTGAACATTAATTGAGAACCGAAACGCATTCATTGGGAATACAGAAACTTTAAATTATTTATTACTTTTCATCCCGTAAGGTGTTCCCCTCAAAAAGTTGTTATCAGATTATCTAATCTGTTGGTTAAGAAACTATTTGGTCATACTTTTCCTACAGTTGGTTCTTGCGGGCTTTTTCTGGTAGATAAAACATTTCAGTTTCTGTTAATGGAGAACTGTCTTATCATTGGCTTGAAATCTCCTAACCCTTTATGGGGTAGTAGGAGATATTGATCAATGTAAGTTGAACACTACTGGCGAATGATCACACATTTCGCAGTCCCATAGATTTTTCAGCTGGTTTTTTAAAGGGAATCCCTAGATTAGAGTCTTGCTCTCTTTAGAGCTCGTCGGCAGTGTACGCTGTTACATTATTGATGAGTCCTACTCGGAACATAGTTGGAGCCCATATTATCACACGTTTTCTAGCTTTGGCATGGTTTAAGGTAAGTTGTGTCGTTATCCTGTACTGTTATTCCAGCCAATTTGGATAAATGGATTCGTTACTCCAGGTTCGTCGCACGTTTTTCTAACGAAGAAAAATCACTTGTAATTATGTCTGCGAGATCGAATAGGTTACTACATTCATCACTGAAATTTCTCCTGACAACTAATGTATTACGCATGTTTTCACTTTAGTTTTCAACATAGGGTGGTTATGCTTAAATTCAAGGGAAACAGTCACTTTCTATTGGGCTTTGTTTAATCAGCATAAGTGGTCGGTTCGGACACACTCCATAATCGTTTATCATCGTTATACACTGATTTTTATATCACTCTACCAATTCATTAGCGATGTGATTCATCATTGCATTCTATACTTGTTCATTTGACCTCGTGACCCCTCGGATACACTTCGACCTCTAGGGCTACTAAGTCCGGATGTCTATTAGTTCAACCGTTGTCAATGAGTTATGCTACCGTCATTAGTGACACTAGGAAATATTTCCATATTATATCCCTTCTGTTACATAACAGTTGAAGTGACGTTTTTAAACGGTTTTCCTGAGTCATTTATACACGCCCTGAAGAACTTTTAGACACTGCTGATGGTATATTGCGTATAAACACAAAATATTAATCAACTCTTACGTCGTTTAGCAGTTTTGTTTGCCCTACATTCTGTTCATTTCGGTGTTGCAAAAATGAAAGCATTCGCCCTATTGACAGCTTACTGACCATTCTTCCGGTTGTATTCACAACGCTTCTGTGAATTTTCAAATTGCATTCATGTTGACTGTTGCAATCGATTCCCAAACGGATATTGTGCATTGTTCATTACTGCTCCATATCACCAGTGAAAAAATGGTTTATTTCATCATGTACTTATCCTACAGTCTAGATTGTTTGCAAAACCTATAGCAGTGAAAGTGCCCTACAAGTCCTGATGACAGAAAATGCTGCTCAGTTTACTACAACTATTCTGGAACACTGATCAGAAGACCCAGGTCTGTGACAATTTATGATGGTTCCATGGTATCCGCAATCAGATAGTGTTGCAGAGAATTTTATTCTTATGCTGAGGTGTGAAACTCATTCTACTGGCGCGTTTTCATTCGTTGAATTGAATCATGGGGGGGTAGTTTTTATAAGGCAATATGTCCTACATTCACTTCATCGTGACATTCATTCAAAGTTGTCAGAGTCGGAAATTGCGAACAAATATACAGCGTGCATGGTCTTCAAAATTAGGTTATCGCCGTGATACTTATGTGCGTTCCACCCGAAGGACAATAGTTTATATGACATGATGATCATGAGGTTCTGTTAAATTGCGATGTTTGTAACGGTGGCGCTTGAATTGGTCTTATACATTTCATATGTTTGCGTTGTGACGTCGTTCCCGCAGTCGCAAACGTCCTATGTACTTTTATCCAGCTTCATGTCTGCACTTTTCCGTCCTGCTGTTGGGCAGTACGGTCACATTAGATCCGCTTTCCAAATGGTGGATTATCGGATTGGTCATATCTGTGGTCAGCGTGACACATTCGATCGAACCTTCTACTGAGTGCCATAAACCACTGTGCGCTTTCATGGTCCATGCTATGATTCCGCACGGTTGGTAGGGTTAAAGCAACCTGTGTGATTGTATGCTCAACTGTACGGTGTCACCCATTACATTACCAGGATCTCCCTATAATGATTACGATGCGTTCCACTTTTCAGATGAAGTTGTAAACAGTAGTTCGTGCAACAATATTTCATTGTTATCGATTACATCACTGCTAGACCTCACCTGTGCACAAGACTGCCCACATTGTGACAAATTGTGACGCGTCGCTCTTGCTTGCAGATCAGCAGATCTAGTGGAAAAACCATCCTTGGCCTTCACAATAATCGTAGGAAAGATTGAACCTTCCGACTAACACAGTTCGAAATGCACTGTGGATGAATGTCCTACTCAACCATTTTCAGCGCAGTGACCGATTTTTTTCAGGTTAGGCGTGAACTGAGCACTTCGTAGGTGTCAGTTGATTCCGCTCAGCACTACGAACATCTACGTATGAAATTTGATATTAATGAGTGCCCCATTACTTCTACCACCATTAATAGGTCATTTTGAAAACAAGTCTGAATAAATCTCACTGGCAACTGTCCCCTTCTGTCAGTTCGAATTGATCAACTGATAGATTTATCCATTTATTTATTTTATAGATCCCACCTCTTAACCCAGTTTTCTAAGCTTTTATCTCTGGGTGTTGCGAAAATGCCTAGACAATTAAACCACGTATGAGTTCTGACCGACTGAGTACAGATTGTCTACTGTTGTTTATTGTTAGCTGAGATATTCAAGGAAGCCCAGGGTCTACACTGGTTAGCATTAGTTAGACGTGATCAATCTCGTTGCACTGATAAGTATAATACATGCATCATAATTCAACGTGCCAAGAGTACAAGCTCAGAAAATGCACAGTTATGATTATTACGAAGCACACGTTGCCAGTTGGTGTTAAACGTCAAAAGCCTGGACACACTGCTTGTTATACAGCATATGATCTGCTGAATCAGACAATTCATTCATTTATAGTGAAAAGCAGTGCAATTCCCCATATTCCGGAACGAAGTTAGTGCCAGCTATAAAAGAACAACGTGGTCACTCAGTGTACTGCACATCTGACTCCAGTGTCCTAACTTGGTGAGATCTGCGTCTTAGATTTTATCACTTCCTTCTCAGTTACAGTGGGTAGCAGCTACGTTGTGATTCTTCTGTTGGAACGTCTTCTAATGCACAAGTCTGTCCAAGATTAGAAGGGGACCACCCTAAGTAAAGAGAGGATCAAACATTTTGTAGTATACTACTTTCTTCGTTGACTAATATCGGTGTGTTAAAAAAGAAAGATAACGAACTCCCACCCTTGAAAGTTGGTAACCATACTTGTATGAATCACACCTCAACACCAACAGGCGACAGAGTTGGTCAAACAGACTAAATTTGACACTGGCTTTCAGCAAGTCTGAAGAGTCTGTGGTCTACAGGACAGCTAAACAACCTGCTTAACGATCTCATGACCTTCTGTAGATAAGTGATATATATCGCTGGATAACTATGACCAGGCTGAGCGTTTTGTTATCAAAATACTTTTTGGTCTCCAAAATAATGTATGTTGACGGTAGTTATAACCTTAAGGTTATCGGGAGTATTAACTTTGAATGATAAATAGTGTGCTTTCTTGACTGTTGTAGAAGAAGGTAGCATAATATCTTTCGAAAAATCCGGTCATCCCTTGATTAGTCGTGATGACACAACATTCCTCAGGAAGCCATGGAATTACAGTACGCATTTGAGGGTCAGTAGTTACAACAGTGTGTACTGATTACAGATAAATACTAAAAATGATTAACAATACAAAAACAGACGTTCGTCGTTTGGAACAGCCGTCTTACATTCACTTCGGTAATCAGTTCAAGCGTCCTCAGTTACCTCCTGATAAAATCTAGTCTATGGGCGTTCGTTGAAAATTATGAATACCTTTGTTTATCATCATATTCGATTGTGTAACTAGTATTGTCCGTGTATGAAATTAAATAACGTTGAAATTTTCATACGAAACTTATGTTCGCGCAATCTTCAATTCTGTTTCGTCAGTTACATACACAAACTGGCAACCGAACGAATAGACTATTGGGAGCGCACCAGCAAAATAACAGATGTTGTCTAGTCTTCAGTGCTCACTCACTTCTATGGCATATGTGACATGTTTGAATATACTTGAATGTTTCCAATGCGCGGCGAAAAGAGAAGAAATGAAATAGGAAAGAGAGATCTGCTAATAAGCTGATTAGTAAATGATGCAAATGGAATGCTTACACTAATCGAACAATAGGTAAACGGAACAGAATACAATCAACCAAGACATGTTACATTCACGCGAAAAAGCAACAGAAAAGTGTAATATAAACAAAATCGGAAAGCGGGAACACAATACGGATTGAATTCCAACGAGATGAAGACAATAATAGCATTACTCATCGGTCCCTGAGCAGTCAGTACCGAAGGTAGTGCCAAGTTTTCCGCTAGTTTGTCGCCTCGGAGCATACAGAAGATTTTTGATTAGGCATACGACAAGACCAAAACGCGTTTGCACACGATCTTATGAGTAATATGCAGGACCTCCGTAAGATTTGCTGTGCGCGTCTAATCGTCTACCTATTCAATTATAGTTTGTGTATGTTACTGACGATACAGAACTGAAGGTTGTTTGAATACATACATTAAATAATTTTTTATTTCGTTACGGTTGCTCCTTTGCACTACGCTTGTTGACGGCTCCAGTTATCGTAACCTTGATAAGCCAACATGGCTTTCTCGATTGCCCACAGTTTGCAGCTTTTGACCAACCAATACCACCCATTTTCTCGCAGTTGGTGTAGTGGTACTGCTTCAGTTAACTACATGTACGAGAGGCTAACTGCTTATTGCCACTGATATGACATCTGTCGAATCTGTGGCCATTATAATGGACTTGTATGTCAGTAAAACGATTATCCATTACGATTAAAATGTCCTTAAGTTCTAACTGCCCCTACGAAGTTGTCCAGCATAGAACACTTGTGGTTTATTCTGTCAAACTGACCTTTATGACCACATCATGAATGCAAAGGGTGGAGAGTTCCGGTGAACATCAGCCATGTTGGAACACTCGTCAGGATCAGCGTAATTAAATTTGTTCATACATACGACCCATGACAATCCAGTTGACGTAGACCACTTAGAGCATTGTTCAGGCTGCCGTTATCGCTCAACATGGAGAATGGAGGACGGCATATTACACCAATCAGACGTGACTAGGTACAATTCACCATGTTTTCGGGCGGATCTAAAATAAGGTGAACCGTGTAATACTGACGTTTTTTCGGAGACTATATATATATATATATATATATATATATATATAACTACTGTTCCCATGTTGCTGATCTCAGCGAAATACCCATATATGAACAGAGAAGTTAGAAACAGTGTTTTACACAATGTTTCTTTCGAATATGTTACGCAACAAAAAATCGAAGGCTCCTTTGGTTCGCGGAGGCGGTGGAATTAGCAAACGGAGGCCACCTCTTTGTATACAGAAAGACTCGGTAGTCAATCCACGATTGCCCTGGTAACAGATGTGCATGGATGCGTGTGGGTGTACGTGTGTTTGTGTGGTTGTTGATTTTATTGTTTAGCTTCACAATGTCTATTGAACTCTAGTGTATAAACCCACAGACTGCAGTATGTACCCGATGGGATGCAGCAAAATGTGCTCTGGAGATACACTGTGAAAAAAGTGTTTCCGACTTTTCTGTTCAAATTAGTTAGCGGAAAATGTTGATTTGCATACGTCAAGCACCTAAATAACCATTTTGTTATTTGATTTCCACCAAGTTTCAGTGATATCCGGCCTATTCTATTAAAAATTCTTTTGAGTTGATCAGTGACTTGGACATCAGTCTTGCTAATGAGTTGGTGTGCTCCATAGACGTTCATTCACTGTTTACGAATGTCCCACTACACGAGACAATTGATTACAGTTGTGAGCTCATTGAATCGAACCACACTACTCTACCTCTACCTAGTGATATTCCGAAGGAAACTTTGTTATTGTGCACTGAAAACGTCAGTTTCCGTTTCCTTGTTCGGTTCTACCGCCAAATAAATTGGGTGGCCATAGGAAATTCATTAGGCCCATCTTAAAAGACTTTTTCATGCTAAAGATTGAGCAAGAGTTAGCGGCAGACATAGCAAATCTGTCATACTACAAACGCTATGTTGACGATACACTAGTATTCGGTCGTTCCAAACAGGCAGTAGATAATCTAGTGCGAAGTTTAAATAGTTGTCATCCAAACCTTAAGGTAACGTATGAATTTGAGGCCGATAATTGTTTACCGTTTCTGGACATACTCATAAGTAGCCGGGAAGATAGTTCTATTCAAAGAGCTATCTATAGGAAATCTGCATCGTCCGGTCAATACCTGAACTTTGGTAGCTTCACACCGGTCCATCACAAGCGCGCACTGGTAAATAGATTATTTACACGAGCAAGACGAATCTATACACAAGATAGTATTGCAAAGGAATTAGACTTTATCACGCCTGTACTACAATCAAATGGGTGTCCAGAAAGGTTAAAAGATAGGCATAGTAGACCAAACCCACCTTCAGAACAGTTGGTCACAATGAGGAAAAAGAAGGTTTATATAGAACTGCCTTTTAAAGGTGACTATAACATGCATCAAACAACTCAACGACTAGTGAATTCAATTAAACGGACATTTAACGCAGCAGAACTCTGTGCACTAGCCCGGACCCAAAAACTGCCTGTCCCTTCAGTCAAAGGAGTTCAGTTTGTCGGTGCCACCTCACATTGTGTCTACCAATTTACATATAACTGCAAAGAAAGTTGCGTAGGCAGATCTGAGAGGTGCTTGATCTCCAGAGTGAAGGAACATTTGCCTAAGTGGGTAGAGAACTCCGTATTACAGAACAACAATGTCTTTGAAACAGGCAAGCAACCAGCCCCCGCAGTTGCAGGACACTTTCTGACCACTGGACACGTTATCGACCCAGGTTGTGCATTCAGAATTTTATTACGTCACTCGAATCCAAGACTCTTGCGGTTTGCTGAAGTTGTTGCAGTCAATCGCCTAAATCCAACCCTGTGTGTTCAGGAATAATTTCTCGTAAACTTGACACTTCCCTGGACTTAGTGACCCTTCTTAACCCACAGACTGACTATCCACCCTACCCGGTATCTGTTCGATATGAAAAAAACCGTTTCGTATTATTGTAAATTTGGTACTGAGGAGTCAATACGAAATGCTTACATCTATCAGTTTTCGTTTTATGCCTGTTTTGTTCAAATATCTGTGATAGCTTGTCCCAAGTTATAAGCTTCAATGATTTCTTTCTTTTTGTTGCTAAAGGAAACTGTAGTATATTAAAAGCAACCAAATTTATCGGGGATAGATGTGACTTCCTTCATATATATTATTTTGGAAGGAAAACGGTGTGTACACATGACAATGTGTAATATACCGGCGACGTCGCAGATAAGAGGACGGTAGCATCACTCGTTTTAATGCAGAAGTTCTGAAAATGAAAATGATACTGGAATTCAAAGTTGCTTTGCTCTCATGTACCGGCCGTTTTCCAGAAAACCTGCCGACTGCATGCGAATCAGCATCAGTAGGCCAGGGCCAGTTGACATGACATCTTATGCCACTGGAGAGCTGATGGCGAAGGGTTTACCACGTATCTAGAGCTTGATTATCAAGTATATGCTTCATAATTTACGTACTAAGGGTAGGATGCTGAGTTGCCTCTCAGTTAAGTTGGTCTTCGTAACATTTTCTTTACACATCAGATTGTTCAGATCGCAGTGAGTCAATTAAGTATCTACTTGAATAACTATAAACAGATCTGTTTATAGTTTCTTTGACGTATACATTCCAGTTCGACAGCAAAGGGTGTGCCCGGAGGCTGGAGTTGTTCTGTGGAGAGGAACGTAGGGTAAGCACGGTGTTACCTTGCTCCCCTGGGAGGACGCAGTGATCCAAGATTCCCTTATTACCAGAACCCTATACAGTAGATAGACGGACAACACCCCCGGAAAACTTCACATTTGGTTCGCTGCCATTATTGCCTCTCACCTAGTCTTAATAAATAGTGCTTTCGGTCAACCACAGCACTGTTGCGCCTACTACTAGTCACGTCATAGAAACTAGGATCATTGCAATAACCTAGTACAATCATCGGCTGTAGAGAACGATGATCGAACAAAGGTCAAGCAGCACAGTCAAAACCGACTGTCTTTGCTTTGATCAGTGGACCAGGAACATTAGTTCGAAACTGACTGTAGGATTAACGTCGTGCGGCTCTACACACGACTGAAACTGACATACAAACAAACCTCAGCGTCTCTGTTGTACATTGTCTGAAACAACAAACTCACCGCTTTGATCAGCTCGTCAAGTAGCGCACTAGACTCATTAATTTTTTGAACTGTTTTTGAGGATGAAACGGTGGTCGCGTTGTACGTACATCTTTGAGATTTGTATATATTACACTCATGACTGATTTACTGCTTTGTTCTCGTTGTTGATTTCGTTTGCGATCCTTGCCTTCAAAACTAGCGATATCGCTTCTGAGTTCAGAAGATAGTTTCGCATTCCCTGAACCAAGTAATCACTTTGCTGCCAACAGTAAGTGCACGCAGCTTGACCAATGAATTTGTGAACCATGCGCATGTATGATTGCAATATGCGTACTACATCATTGATTGAGATGCCGACCACAGACAAACATTATAGGCAGTGAACAATGTAAGTGGTGAACTGTTTTCATGGTTCTTGCAAATGATTGAAAGTGTCGAAGATTTTGCGAAGTTGATCACAAACAAAAACTCCTACGGCCACATTATGTTGCTTTCCACTAAGTAGTTTCTAATTTTATACGAATAGCTCAATTCAGATGTGCTCTAACTGGTCGCTGTGGCTTGCGACAAATATCTTTTGAAGGTGATTCCCCTGTCGCTGTATTTTCCTTTTTCCATATACACTTTCTGTGTGAAGGTAACCGGTTGTCCAAAGTGACCCCGTTGTTTTGTGAATCATCGGCCCGCCTTTTTGGAAACCTGTAGCCCTCTATCGTTACTTTACTTTGGGTTCGCTGATGCATTGTATGATGAATGTTTCGTTTGCTTTTCAGGCCAACCCTAAAGTTTTATTTATTCTCTATCCCCTCTAAACTGCATTGACGTGTACTCCCACAATGGAATACTTCGTACATTATAATTTCAGTACTTGTCTTTCCAGTTTAAACGTCACCATTGGAGTCTCTTTTTACATCGCGAGGAATGGGGGTTTCACTTTCGTGCTAACCAATCAGTTGGCTAACCAACACTGAGCAGATGGATCCAAAAGCCTTGCACACATGCCTACTGGTCTTTTTCCTCCGAGCTTATGCTGGATACATGGTGTGTGAATGGAACCGTAGGTGATGCAGCGCGATCCGCCTGTGATGTTTTATGCCTTGGTGTCCTTTGGCTTCGGTCACTGTGACAGGCTAGTCAGAAAGGATGCCCATGGACCAGGGAAGTGTTAACAGTAAGGCAGTCCATTCGGCTCATGATAGTCACGGTTATGCTCGAGTGACCTTGAGGTATAAGGTATATGATGCAATATATGTTTATTTACCTGTCAACTAAACCACTATACTGGAATTAGAAGATACTTGTGCTAAGAACAAAAGCTTTACCGTAGTCGAACTGTATTTGTAATCCACTAAGTAAAAACAGAATCATGCACCTTGAGAAGTAATTCACGGCAGAAGACTTGATTAACATCACTGCCTGTCAGGGTAATACTGAGCTATGCGAGTACTGATTGCTGGACATGTTCCCATTAATAAACGTTTAAGCAGAGTTTAGTACCCAAGTCATTTTTCGGAAGTACACATTTTTAAGTAAAGGACGAAAACGTAGGTTGTAAAATTTCAATGCAGAATTTCTACGGAGATAACCATGATGTTATCCAACTGCTGCTGGAAATGATCCATACTGACGTGGTGATTTAAATTCAATTCATACATGTTTATTTGACCATGGCATAAAGATGGATATTTAGTTGAAATTCAGACTTATGTATTCATTATTTTTTATTAACTTCAGTTTTAAGCTGTGAATAATTTATGAGAACTTCAGCGTTGTCATTCCTGTAATTTCAAATTCTTCCTCCTAGCCTTTGTCAATCAGTTAATTAAAGGTCATCGCTGAGTTGATGCACGGAAATTACACTGGTAAGCCGTTTGTGTTTTGTTTGCAAACCGGTGAGCATCCATTGAGATGTCAAAAGTGAGTGTAAGATCTTCGCAAATAGTTCATTCCAATGCCCTTCCATTCTCTATCTTTTAGGGGATCGTGTGTTTGATTCTATAATGTTTTTGAGGTTAACTAGACTCAGCAACCTCAAGACGGCTGTCCGTCATTTCGTTACTGTCCACTGGGAAATAAGGATTTGCAAGGTTGCTTCGAAAGATTTTTATTGCATTTAAAAGTCAGTGTCAATTCTTGAGCGGTTGCTGTGTCTACACGGTGTTTTAATTTGGTGAAGATGACAATCTACAGTGTGAATTCTTCTCACAATATATCTACACTGAACAGCTCATTCTACAACGGTGATAGGCAAGAAATCCTAGGTAAGTATAATTCGATCTGATCTCTGTACTCCCTTACATAAAGTAACATATATGTACACGTCTGAGCACTCTACCATTCGCTCAATATGGAACTAATCGGTCAAACTCAATTTCTCACGTAAACTCATCCACATTCACTTATCAACCCGTTTGTCTTACTTTTTGTTTACTTGTAACATTGATAAAATTCTGGATCATTCGACAATATACAATGGCACGACAATAAAGGCTTCGCCCGGAACTCATAGTGCATCAAAAGGTTATAAACCAGATGGCTTCAGGGAGTATGAAGATAAAAAAATCAAACGGCTAGGTGAAAATTAGTCTTCAGGTCAAGTTGTAACATGTCTTCACTTAACAATAAAAATACGTTATATCACACAAACATTCAGGGTGACATGACATATTACTATTTGCGATTATTCGTAAAACGTCACAAAAAACAACAATGTGAAAAGCGACCAAACCAGAGACACGTGACAATCGAATGGTCCAGAGCTATCGAACTAGCCTGGGTGAACGAAATCTACACTCAAATGGCAACTACCTATTCCGTAGTCAGATACCTATCTATTGCGGTGAAAAATACCATTCTTAGACTATTCGTAATCATTATTCAATCACAAAAGTAGTCCCATGATAACGTGCCATTCACCGTAGTTTCTCATCTTTGGTTGGTCAGTGGAGTGGAAAAGACAGGCCAACACCTGGCCTACTCTTGGCCAGCTTGGCCAAGTCGGCCACATGTTTACTGGGTCACTTTCGCTTGAAGAAAAAAACCATGCTGTGTGATGACGATGCGAGGAAAATAAACCTGGAGTGGGTACAAATTGCAATAAACATTTATCACTCGAAGTATACCCATACGATTTCACACATCCAGTTGATTACAAAAATCTGCGCGGAAGGTGTTTTTCTTTTACGCCTGCACAATCATACACTTTGGACTTATTCGTTGTTTGTGTTCGCTGTAAGTACGATCATCTCAATCATGTACCAGAATTATGCATGTATATCTCGTTCAGAAATGCAAACGTGGAGGTCAAGGACCAGTGGAATACCGCTGATCACACTCTGTCGCATACGCACACACAGTGGATGAGGGAATAAGAAGTGGTCTGCAGATCTTTTATCACTCCGTATGTTACCGATGAATTATGTACCCAGTCAACAAAAGATAGATTTGACAAACTGGTTATATGTATGTATTATCTTAAAAATGACAGATCATAGCCATACTAAGTAAACGACCCACAAATAGGAGTTCGATTGCTGCGCAGATCTTGTGTTGTCACGTTATAAAGTGCATGGAAGTAAAAGCCGAGTTATAGTGAACCTTCAATCATCAACACCTTGCATGAAACAGGAATAACATTTCTGTTTACGTGATCTTTGTTTTTATATTTCCAGAATAAATTACTCTGTGGGATAGAACGCCCGATCGAAACTTACCGTTTGACCTCCTTGACGTTACATGTCCACCTAAAGATTTCAAGCTATCCTGAACGCTCAAACTATCATATGCAACATTCCGAACTTTTGTTTGTTCTCATCACAGTGCACTGATTTACGACCTCCGATGGAACACTGAGATGATGAAGTTAGCCGCGCTGGTTGCCATGCTCATCGTTCTTATCTGACGCTAAGAAAAGTTGGCAACAGTCTGTCCAAAACCTAGGCAATCCGCGTTGTATATCACCATCCATTGTGTCGCGTCTACCAGTGAGGTATATCTTCATTTCCAAGCACATTTTACGTTCTCTTAATTGATTTACTAGGTGAATTATTGTATGGGTCAGGTGTTATAATGCTTATGATTGCTAGAATCGTTAGATGGCAATTTTTAGTCTTCCTAAATGCTTCCTCTCAAAGTTAACCTGATTAACTAGCTGAACACTGGCCGAGAAAATCGAACATTATTCACACAGTTGTTGTTGAATTTATGGAGGATTGTTCGGTCCTGCCTATTGTGATTATCAAGTTAGTCACGCCTGTGGTGGTACAGTGCAATTAACTAGGCAGTTACACTGTCTTGTCAGCTTCGAGCACAAAACCATCGATGCAATCTGCCACCTCACTGATTCAAATATCAACCTAGTTGGTCCCGATTGACTTGAGAAACTTGGCCACGCACAACTGCCAACCATGAACATTTGCAATCAATTGCAGTCCCCCACGGTAAACCCGCCGCGCGTCGACCCCCAGCCATGGAAGTAACCCGAACATCCGTGGTCACGCCTCTATGTGGATTTTGTGAGACCCATCAAAGATATGGTATACCTCATTCTGGTGAATGCTTACTCCCACTGACGCACGGTACAACCTCAGCCACCATCAAAAATCTACGGCGCATTATCAGTCAACATGGCTTCCCGGACACGCTTGTCTCGGACAGTGGATCGCAGCTTACCTCGGTCCACTTAAGAGTTCTGCACCCAGAACAACACTCGACATCTGCATTCACCACCATACCACTCACAGTCCAACGGTCAAGTCGAGCGCTTCGTTGACATCTTCAAGAGAACACTTCTGAAACCTCGCGGAGAGGGACCAACCGGAAAAGTATTGCGAAAGTTCTTGCTTATGTACAGAACCACCCCGAACCCGGTGATTCTCAATGGACTCTCGCCTGCAGAAGCTCTCATGGGCCTCAAGCTGGGGACAAGGTTTAACGCAATGATTCCAGTGGAGAAACATCTGGGAGATACCTGGCAGCTCCGTCGACGTGGATGTGTCTTCGGCAACCTAGTCTTTGCAAAGGACTATCGCCCAGGTCGTCCCCACTGAATAGCAGCAATTGTCAGGCAGCGGAATGGCACGGTCCTTTACGATGTCAACGTCGGAATTGACATCTGGCTGCGCCACCGGAACCAACTTCGCTTATGCCATTCCTCAAACGCTGGAAATGTTCAGAATCAACTGCCGTTGGACCTACCTCTCAACACCTTCGAGTTCAGGAGCCCAACGGAAAAAGTTTCCGCGACGGCTACTTCAACAACCTCAACCCCTAGACCGAGCAGAGAGCTGACAGCGTTGCGACCAGGGAAGTGGACGGACCGCAAGCTCAAGCCAATCTGCCCAATGCAGCTCGACTCCCGTCAACGGCGGCACCAATAATGCTCAACAGGTGAGGTGTTGGGAAAAGGCACATTTTCCCAAAAATCAGCCCTGTATGCATGGAAAATAGAATTCTTGATTGTCCGGAAATTTGAACGCCCGCCGGAATTCTGGAACGTTCGAGAAATTGCGTTCGCGCCTGATTGGTCCAGTCAGTGGTCTAGGTTCAAGGCCACCTCAAACCTATAAATACGGTTGCTGTGAATCACTATTTTGCCTTCAGGCTGAGCAGCAAATGAAGCTCGTTTGAAGGCTGTCTTTTTCCTTACTTGTTGGGGGTTCTAAGTTGCGAGATTTGCGTTCCGATTTTTGAGCTCTGATTTTCGTGTCATTTTGCAATATCGTTGCGTTAGTTCGTGATAGAGATACTGTTCGCGGTCTTACGTTTGTTCTTGTCTTTTCTCTACCTCGTTGGGTCGCCTCATTTAGGTACTCTTTCCGAACTAAATCAGGGCAACTTTCGCACCAACACTTTTCAGGAAGAGTTCTGTACATTGTCCCCGTCGGAATGTCATTGAAGTATCGTCCACTTATGAGTGAATGTTCTCTGGGTAAATGATAAAACAAAACGGGCACGTATAAGGGTGTAATCAGCGTCCTGGTAATTGCACTAATCAACACGACAATCTTTAACAAAATAGTACTACCCGTAATTATCTGCTGTATGATCAAGTTGTGTCCACAGCTTCAAAGCTCAAAAGGGTCTCTATGTAACACCGTACCTCTTCTTATGTTGAAATGCGGCGCTCGAAATATAGAGACCGTGGGATTTGCACACCTGCAACATTCTTTCGACACTGTCAGCGTGTTGTCCCCGGAACACCAAACATTCCTCCCAGATGTTTCTCCTCCAGAAGAAGACAGCTGCGCTGAACATTGAAATCGCTAAAAAAACGACGTTTTAGTGTTTGGTTTGTCTCAGAATGTCAACGAGGACATCAAAAAACGCATCATTGGTAAGATCCGAACGACTATCCGTTGGAGCAAACCCCGGCAGCATGCATACTCAATGCCCTTCTGATTTGCGTCGACAGACTTTCAACGATGCACTGAGTCTGACAACACACTAGTCACTATTCACTGGGGTTCACTCAAGCAAACATTGCCCTGCTCCGGAAATCAGCACGATTCACACCTTAGCCTGACCACAAGGTTCAGCTTCGGCGTCACCACAGACCCTCAGAGAAAAGCGCTGGGTTCAAAAGTTCTTTAGAGATGTGCTCAAGTGTACAAAGATGCCAGAGTCGGAAACTCGCGTCTCGGACAAGCAGCATACATCAAGCCCCAGGCTTGAGAGAGTTTTTGCCAGGGTAGCTTGCCGAACCGTTTGTCGCAGAGTTCAAACATTGAACGCTTCAGCATTTACCAGTTATTTTTGCACTTGAAAACAACTGTCCCCCGAAAGCACGTGTATAGTAGATGACTTGGGGGGCAAAACGGAAGGAGAAAGTTGTAATGAGTGAATAATATCATTGTTTGGAGAACGTCAACTTCTGATACTTCCCGGTCGTTTATGCCACGGAAGGGAACTGACCTGAGGGACTCCACTCCGAATCACATGTCACTTGCTTTTCGATGGTGAATACAGACTGGGTATTAATCCGTTGGACCATTTCCAACAAATGGTGGGCCCGTATATATTCACGCTGGTGGTTGACCCGTCCAGTTGACTTAAGCTATTATCAGCGCCATTGTACGCCGCATAGATTCACGCTGGTAGTTGCTCTGCCCAATTGACTTAAGCTCTCAACAACGTTGTAAAAGATAACGCTGAAGAAATCAAAGTGAACTTATATTGGGACCGTTTAGGATGAGTTATAAAGATATCCATCATTGCTAGAAAAAACTGAGATAACACACTGGCAGCCGTCAGTGAAGTCTGCAGCCGGCGCAAACATAGACCAACAGTCATTGGAATCATAAGCATCCATGCTCCGAATATAGAAGGGTTGTAGCTGAAATGGTAGAAATGGGAATTAATGTTTTCGTCGGATAAAGAACGAGCATCTAAGTTGGTCATTATCCGTCGGATAAGTGAGCATTGACTCGCGTACACATGGCCAGCTACATTAAGGCATGATCAATAAGCAACAAACAAAACAATACGCACGTTATTAATGATAGGGTGGGACGTGTTACGCATGTTTACACCACACCGTAGGTAGAAACAACCAGGTAATAACGTAGACCGTTTTCCACCAGAAATACTATCTGGGAAACAGACTGAATATATAATTACGATATGTAGCAAAGCAACAACAGTGGCGACATAGTTCTCATTAGGAATTACTGTGATACTTCGTGTACAATGCAATGTGAACACAACGTGGTCGAAAATTACAAAATCTATTATATCTCCAAAACCGTACAAAATTGAGCGTTTCCGCGAAGTAGACAGATGTAGTCCGCCACAAAAATTCCAATGGAAGCATTTTCAGAACGTACCACCAACTAGAAAAGCTTTTGTCGGAAAAAATGGTGACACCTTTTTTCAGCAAAAGTGCAAATATGGGCCATTTCTAGACACAGCTGATTTTTTTTATTGTAACACCACTAGTGAATTCGATTAAGTTTATATATTTGTCTCGCACTATGCATTTTAATATTTCACGAGAAATTTGAAGAATCTCTTTTCGCGCCCAAATGGCCGTTTTCAACTCGTTTCGGCCCTGAAACACCAAAGCGGCGAACGACACATTTGTCGAATTTTTCAACAACGGAATTTTGTCTGATCAAAGAAGATTCTGTCAGTTGTTAGCCCGACTTCCGAATGAAGTCACCATGCGGCTCTACGATTTCATAATAAACCAGCCGATAGGGCATAAGTAGGAAACCCCAAAGAAAACAGTAATCAATCGAGTGACACCCTCCGAAAAGACCCGAATGCAACATTTTCACAACTTGAAACTAGGCGATAAACGCCCTCCAAAATTGCTAGCAGAAATGCAGCAACTCATCGGCAACTCTCACATGGACGAATCTCTCATCAGGGAACTCTGGCTTAACAGATTGCCAGAAGTAACTCAGGTTATAGTTTCAGTTGATCGTTCACAAACTTTCGCCGAAACAGTGAATATAGCTGATCAAGTAGTGAAACGTTTTCAGCCACTACTGGATTGCTTGAGTGTACCACACCCTAGTCCACATCGTACAATAGGCACGAGCGGTCCCGATAACGTGGTTACCGCAAAACGTGACCCAACAGACAGTGAGACTCTAACAGCAGAAATGGCAGCATTGCGACGTGATGTGAACAAAATTTCTTCAAACAGTTCCTCAGATTGCCGACCTGATATATCGTCCAGGCGACACAAACGGCGGTCAAAAACTGACTGTTGTTGGTGACACAAACGTTTTGGTAACATATCCAGATTTTCCCTGCCTCCTCATTTTTGTAAGGGATGTAGAAACCGGAAACAGGTTCCTGGTTGATACTGGGGCATAGACTATCTTGTTTTCATCCACAACAGAGTGCCAAACCCATGCAGTCCACAGCTCCGCGCTGCAAATGACACTCATGACCACATATGGACGGCGGCCTCCAATTCTTAATTTAGTCCTTCGGCGGACATTCCGTTAGGTGTTTACAACTGCCGCTGTACCTTTCGCCATAATCGGTATTGATTTTCTCCGGCATTTTGAACTTATAGTTAACACGAGACGCCGTCTGTTAATCGATTCCAGCACTAAGCTAAGCATACCCTGTACGCACGCAAGAGTTGTAGCTATAACACTTATGTATGCTCATCCCCCGTCCCCAGGCAACTTGTGGATCTCTTCACAGAGTTCCCGCACCTCGTTTGTGCATCGGACGACATTCCAACAGTGGCCTTCAATGTCACATGCGCACTAGAGGACCCCCTGTCTCAACAAGGCCTCGCTGGTTGGGTACCGACAATTTAAAACTCGCCAGGGCTGAGGCCCAGTATATGCTCGAACTGGGAATAACACGCCCTTCCGAGAGCCCATGGGCCTGTCCGCTGTATGTGGTCCTTAAAAAGTCAAGTGATTGGCACCCATGCGGTGGTTACCACGGGTTCAACAAAGCAACCGTCCCTGACAAATATCCAATCCCGCACATGCTGGATTTAACCACTTGTTCATAAGAAAAAACCATATTCAGCAAGACAGATTTAGTACGTGCTTATCTCCAGATTCCGGTAGCCAGGGACGATATCCCCAACACCGCAGTTATAACTCCTTTCGGTCTCTTTGAGTTTCTTCGAATGTTAATTGGTTTGATCAACGCAGTTCGACTTTTCCGACGCCCCATTCACGAGGTGACGCGCCGTTTTGACATTGTCTATACTCATCTAGATGATATTTTGGCGCCAGCGTTCCAAGGTCTATCGTCCTACATAGAGCCGTCTTGGCACCTTTCCTCTGTCAGACGCACGTTTTCATCGCTTGCCTCTCGATCTGGTAGGTCCCTTGCCACTCTGAAATGGGGTTATTTATCTGTTGACGTGTGTCGACCGCCTCACAAGATGGCTTGAAGCCATACCGATACCTAACTGTTCCTCAGAAACTGTAGCCAGCGCCTTCATGGAACGTTGGGTGGCAGGGTTCGGTTGTCCATCAGTGGTGACCACAAATCGTGGATCACATCCTAAAGGACATTTTGCAGCCTTTTTAATTACGTTAGGATGCAAGCACATTCGCACTGCGACTTATCATCCACCAGTGAATGGAATAGTTGAACGTCTTCATCGTCAACTAAAAGCCGCTCTTGGTGCCCACGCTAATCCTCCCGCTAGTACTTTTAGGACTGCGGAACACAGTTAAAGACGACTCAAACGCTACAGCAGTGGAACTTGTCTTTGGTTGCCGGCTTAGGTCACCAGGTGAACTTGTCTCACTTGCACCCTCAGCACCATACGATTACGGCAGCTACATAACTCGTTTGGTGTACCACATGCGGAAGCTACGCCCGATGCAGCCTAGAGAGCAGTCATCAGCTGTACATGTGCGCGCTAAACTTCATTCTTGCACACATGTTTTCCTTCGTGCTGACGATCTTCGTCTATCGCTGCAACCCCCACACACCGCTTCCTATCGTGTGCTCGCAAGAAACGCGGAAACCTTCACGATTAGACGCAATGGCGAACGCGAAGTAGCCTATACCAACAGGCTAAATACAGCGTTTATGGAGGAAACATCAGCCCCACTTCCGTCGATAATTAACTTTCCTCGGCGGGAATCTACGGTGTCAGCAAAAAGCGTTCTGTCCTCGGAACGCCCTGCAACTCCTGCAACCCCAACCCCTGCTCCCACTACCTCTAGGCATAATCGTCTTGGTAAGGAGCTCCGCAAACCTGTACGTTTTGCGGAGTATGTTAACGTTTCTTATTTTTAGAACTGTTGCTTTCATTATAACACATGCACAATCATACAAGAAGCAACGAACAAATTGTTTGTTTTGACTCCCATGTCTTTGCAATTATCTGATGCGTTATCAGGTCCGCAACCCAAACGGCGTTGTTGTGGACCACGTCTAGTCATATGTTAACCCTCTTCTTTCCTGAGTCTATAAACTTTAGACAGGTGCACAAGAAGAACAGCAAACCGAAAACATTCATTCAAAATTGCAAAGTCCGAGAAGTCGTTGGCGTTTAGGTGGAAATCGTTGGTTTAATGCACGTGCCCCCTGAAATGCATCGTGTCCCCATCATGCCAACACAACCCATCTTAATCGACTTTGTTCATTCTGGTTGCTTTCGTTGCTCCCTTCTGATTTACTCAAGGTGGACCTTAACAGTCAATTCCTTCACTTCTGGTTCCTTGATCATTCGGCTTACCAATGAGGAAGAATCTACTGGCAGCTTCCCATTATTTTTGATGACTGAACTGCTGTGGATGAGTAGGGACAACTCCCACGATCGTGATGTATATTCGGAACACGACTGTCTGTTTTTTACTCACCTTACTTTGAATAATTCAGTATTTTTGAAATCTCTCAGTGCGTTGTTCAACTTGACTGTTGTTTCGTTGAGACGACCAGTAGGATCCGACTCTCCAGCCAGTGTATCTCAATTCCCGATTGCGATCTAGACGTAGGTTTAACTCCCGACCTATGATACGGTTCCGTGACTCTTACTGCATGAACTGAGTTGGTCCGTGTGTTCCTTTATGGGATGAAACACACGTAGGCCAACTCCTTAGTTTACGCAGCAACCACGCAGTCTGCCATAAAAGAAGCCGCATTCGAAGTCTGTTCAGATGACCTGAAAAAACTGCAGCACCTCAAAAATCCGAAGAAAGGAAGAAAGCTGTTTATATCGAATATTCCCCCGCGACGGGTACTCACGGAATTTCATCAGACGGTGTTTACGGCAGAAAGAAGGAGATCCGAACTCTACTGAACCGTCAACAAAGTGAATTGTGCTACCATACTTCAAGACTGTATCGGAAGTGACAGCAAGACTACTGTGACCGCATGATATCACGCTGGCACACAAGCTAACGGCAACGTTGTGAAGAATGCTATCAAAACCAATGGGAAACTCGAACCCGCAGACAGAAGAAACGCCATTCACAAAATCCAATGCAATGGCTGCGAACAACACTACGTCGGCCAAACTGGACAGAAGTTATCAACACGAATACATGAACACCAGCTGACCATCAAGGGTCATGATCAATTTTCTCTGATTACTGTCCGGGAGGACGAATCCGGACACATTTTAAACTTGAAAACCACAGAAGTGCTTACTCAAGCAAAAACCAGACATGCAAGGGAATTTCATGAAGCTTGGTATTCATCAGTCGGGTCAATAAACAAACACATCAAGCTGGACAAAATCTACGAACCAATGCAAATCAAACATTTGAATAGATGTCGACACCATTAAGCCCAATTACCGTTAAAGCCGAGCGGGGCAACTTGAACAGATCAGACCAAAGTTGAAACCGGCCAACATATAACCAATCGCATGGAATTGCAAAACGAAGAAATGGATTACTCAGCTAATTCAAAAGGGACAACCAATCAGATTTGCGATCAAAGCTCGACAACAACAAGGAACAGCCAATCAGACTCCAAAACGAAGACTGAATGATCACAGGAAACGGCCAATCGGACATCGAGTCAAAGTTCAAACGCGACGAGACTCAACCAATGGTAGGTCAGCTCAGAGATTGTGCGCAACCGGGAACTATCAACCAGAATTCAGGCGGGGAGGTCAACTCATTCTGACACATAAGAGCAGGTGTTCATGGAACTTCACCAAACTCCACGCTCAAAAACTATACGTTGAAACACTTACGCACTGATAATGTCACCTCATTTGGAGATGAAAAGCCTGCAACCTAAATTTCAAGCTCGACGAACATACCAACATCAAGGGGTCCCGTTACCTCTCGATAAAACTGACTGTGAGACATTTAGACTTCTTACAAACCACTTCGTATGTGACGGTGAACTCTGAGATATGCTGCCTTAATACAGATTAGGATAAGTGTGGTGAAATTATCTCCGACGTCCCCAAAATTCCAAAATCCCTGCGACGTGAGAATTGCCTTGTCAGTGCCACCGCGCCCGTTCACATTACCTCGTGAATATAAATTTACTACAAACCGCTAGCATCAAAGCTATTGTGTAGGCTTAGGTACAGCAGTTTTATTCTTAGCTGTATAATGAATCCTCGCCACCTCTACTATTGTAGGCTACCTTTACTAGGATAACGATGTTTTGGCTACTACCGTTGAGAACGCCGCTCAACTAGTATGATGCTGGTTTGAGTTCTGAAGGTCGACTGGAATTTTCGTTAACATTCATTCTCTCTGGCGGCTACCGCGCGGTGGTGTTGAAGGTTCTCTCGCGTCCAGCTCCCTAGCGCCCTTAATCGTTGCGTTGAAGTCCGCCTGTGAATGGCAAGTAAGTAAATACATAAAGTTTGTTTGCAGATCCACCTTATTCTGATTGTGACTTCCGATCCGCGTTAATATAAGGCGGGGATAACCTTGGGCGTATGAACCTCAGAATTAGCATCACGAAATAAGCAGTGGTAAATCAAACAATCACTCGTGAATGTTGGACCTGAACAGCTAATCAGAAGTTGCTGTGTACCACACCATCCTTTGTTTAACTCAAAAACGCTTGATAAACTTCGCGTGGTATTCTACTGTGCTACGAGATGTTGTGTCACATCTCTGAACGACCAGTTGCTACAGGTCTGGCCCACATCTGTCCACTTGTGGATGTGTTGTGAAGTTTAGAGTCTATCCTGCTGTGCTTGCAACAGAGACACAGGAGGTGCTCCTGCAGATCTGTGGACCCGGAGCAAGCTGTGGAGCCTTGAAGTTACTTTGGTAGTCTCAAGTTAATCTCGCAGGTAAACGCATTAAACATCAGATGGCGGTACATTCGTCCTCAACAACCTCACCCCAGTCTGTGCGAGGTTCGCCTTGAAGGGAACAACAAAACATAAGGATAAGTATGGGGATAACTTATGTGAAGTCTTTCATACGGAAGTTTCGGTTGACGATTGTCTATCCACCTTGTCAGGTGCACTCCCGATTAGCAATTTGTTCACATGTTCAATTCATACTTGTATAGAGGAGAATTTTGCTTAATTAGATAATTATCTAACAGCCGTGAAGTCCATGATGGTACACTAGTTCAATACTTACTGTGAGTGTGAGAGAAACTATTAACATTTTGCCACCGAAGAGCGCATCGGGTGTCAAATAAAATGCTGAGGCATACCAGTAGATTATATGCATCAGACTGTTTCGGAAATCACCCGTGACGGGAGTTACACTCTCTACCAACTCCACAATGTACGACCCACCCACGTTCGTGGCCTGCGCTTGAGCCGAAAAAGTTATTCCGTTTTCGTACTGCTGAAATTACCACAGTTGGCGTCGGGCACTTCCGATACTTCTTGTGATAACTTCCTGCCCGCTTGAAAGTAAGAGTGTTCTCACTTAGTCAAAACATTTCCAAGACTATATAGAACGTTTCGAAATATGGGATCTCATTGGCAAAGAGATGAATGTGGAGAAGAAAGTGTAAGGAAAAAACACATTTATCAAAAATTAGCCCTAAATGCAAGGAGAATGGATTTCTTCAGTTTCTAGGAATTTAAACGGTTGCCAGAATTCTGGAACGCCGGAGAAGTTACGCTCGCTTCTGATTGGTCCATTCGGCGACCTAGGTTTGAGGCTACCACAAGTCTATGAGTACAGTTGTTGTGAACCACTATTTTGACTTCGGGCTAAGCAGCAAATAAAGCCCGTTTGAAGGCCGTTGTTCTCCCTACTTGTTGGAAGGGTCTAAGCTGCCAAAGTTGCGTTCCGACATTTGAACTGTGGTTTTCGTACCGCTTTGCAATATCGTTGCGTTCGTTCGTGATAGATGTACTGCTCGTGGTCTGCTTTTTTCCTTGCTTCACTGTATCAGGTGCGGTCGTAACAGAAATTTGCTCAATTCTTCGTCTCAATCCGTAAATGTGCGCACGGCTTCAGGAAAAATCTATCATTCCTTGATTCACTCAATACTCTCTCTTACAAATCACTGACGGAACTACTGCTCTCATATTTTCAGCCTGTAGGTTTGGAAGCAGCAGAACAACCAAATTTCGTACGTTCGTGAGAGAGAAAATCAAGATATCACACAGTTCATTCTGCAAATCCAGACTCTGGTAGCTCAGCATAATTCTGAAGACCAATAACAAACTCAGCTTTGTGGCCGATTGATCACTGGAACAAATATGCGTGACCTGCAAAAAAAGCTTCTTCTAATTCTGAATACCAGTTTGCAGTTAGCTAGAACGGTATCAGAATGTGAAAGCTGCTGTGGGAGATGGACCGGCAATTTCACACAACAACCTGAGAAGGCCAGAAGGTCAACAAAGGCGACGAGCCAAAGATGTAGACCTTCGAAGTGCAGTTTAACACAATCAACACGCACTTGATTCAAATCCTACCCAGCGGTGGACCAGCTGCAAGTTATGTGATAGCGAACACTCCAGATTAACTTGTTCATTTCGAAATACTGAATGTCACAAACGTGGTAAACGTGACGATTTATAATTCGTTTGTGACAGTTTAGAATCGTCTGTTACAAAATCCGAATTTGACAACGGGAAATTCAGTTTCAATTATCTTTCTATTGCTCTTGCTGTTAATTCTTTAGATTCTGTCAGTCATATTAAACCGAATTTTTCAGCTGATACATCCACTGAACATTCGTTCGTTGTGGGCACTCTCAGCTGGGAATCATTTCAGAAAGTACCTGAGGAGGGTAACTACCAAGCCTTCTGAAGCTTCTGTAAAGGGTATAGCTAAACATGCTTCAACAATTCTTGGTCCTTGTAAGCTCACACTTTGTGAGCCTCGGTCTGGTGTTGACAGTTGCCACTTTTTGTTGTTGGTCATGGGTCATCAGTTGTTTCCAACGAATGTTGATCGACACTGTCAATAAGGCCATAAAAATAACTGTTTGTTCTGCGATGGTCCACCATGTTAATATTCAACTCTCAGACCACCAGTTATCACTCCTGGTGCCAATCGATTCCTCGATTACGGGTCTTCAAAGTGGTATTGTGGTGGACTGTCAGGCAGAAAGTGCGAGCATTCCAACTCTCGGCAGAATACCTCAACATAGGGAAAAGTACTTTCAAAAACCCACAGTGGGCGGATGGAGGACGGCGTGTGCGACCGAATGAGTCATCGCTCCACCGGATCGGACCAACGGACGAGACGTGGGCTGCGAAAATAGGACGGATGACCAAATTGAAGGTGTGATTATTCCCACACTCGCGGGAATATCTCGACACGGATGTGGAGTACGGTCAAAGCCCATAGTGGATAGATGGAGGACAACACGAGCGACCAGTAGCATTATCGCTCAAGGAAATCGGATCACCGGACGAGGAATAGCAGGTGGAAAACTCCCGGATAGAAGGCGCCGATCATAAACGTCAACCGGATAGAATTGCGCACGACGTGTGAGCGACAACCGGGGAGTGTTATGGACTGGAATTGTGATTCAAAATCGCAAGCGCGCGTGTGGCATGGTAACTAGCGAGTTAGACAAGAAAGATTTTGCTTCAGCCATTTTGCTACAGTGTGACGTAAATTCCATGTGGGCCGAGGATAACTGTGACATCACCCACAAAAGAATGTAGTTTAATTTTGTCTTCGTTTTCCCCATTTTATCGCAGGCCGCTCATTGTGTCATGAGCGGTTATCACGTTTTACATCCCACCTCGTGTACGATCTTCCACGAAGGCCTTGAGCAACGCGTGGCAATAAACCAACGATCCCAAATGGTCAAAACAAGATTGGTTTACAAAGCCACCGTACTATTGAACAAATGATCAACGTTAATAAATAGACAACCTCAACAGTTTCGATCGACGGATCGTTTCCAGGAGATAATTACAATTTGATGCCAAATAGGCTAAAGATGAACTATAGGCACATAATATGATATTCATACCCAACAAAGTTCTTTCGAGCAGTCAACAGGTTCAAAAACGACAGGGGACGAGGCAAACTCTAAAATGTGATGCACGCACCACTCAAGCAAAGTACAAAAAGCGACAAGTGACTATTTGCACAACTGTCAATCGACGTGATAGAACAAAACATCCAGGTCAAGGCCAATTAACGGCCAGAAACATGGGCGGTAGAATATACGGGAATAAACGTTTTCGGGAAATTGGGTTGGGTCGGATTTTCACACGATTATAGCCTCTAAATTCGATACACCTCGTGCCTCTCGATGACTGTTGACATCACTCCGTGTGTTGTGACCGCAAAAGACGGTTGGCCTGCGAATTCGTTTATTGTGCGGACTCACATACCGGTCATGTTAAAAATGAGGCCACAAACGCGTAAAAACATTTGCACAGCAGACGTGCATTCACCTACACTGGGAGACAGCACGTTGTCATTCGCTCTACTGGAACTTCTCGCATAGCGCGTACACACTATACTTGTCTGTCTCGATTTGTCCGTCGACTTTTGGCACTGGGAGCTTGCCGTTTTGTGTCTGAATGTCGCCCGTGAGTAATATACTACTTATGAGTAGTATACTACTCACAACGATACTGCCTGTCATACAATACTGTACCGTTGCATCCATGATTATTCAAAAGAACGTGTCACTGATACATCTGCTACTAACAACATTTAGTCAATATTTTCACCACCGTCGGATTTCAGCGCAGCCTGACAGTGCGTCCTTATATTTGTCATCCCGTGCCTGTTTACCTTCTGGACAACCAACGTTTCAGTTGGTAGAAACAACGATCCTTCCACCAAGGAATCAGCGGGATCAAAGATAATGGCGGCACTTATCCGGTTGTAGAAATCAACGAATCTCTCTTCACGAACTTGAAATATCCAAGAGGAAGCCATGTTCTTAAAGCGTAGGTTTTGGATGTAATCAAAGGGGACATCAGGAATGCGCTCACAGTGGCTTGTTCTGGAATCAAACAGAATTCCGCAACTCAGGTTCACATTACCCGACATCATGCGCGAGGGAGTCTAATCATAACTGACTAGTGGCGGGCCCACCAATCACTGGATATCATAGGCAGTTATGAACGTTGGACAACCAGCCACTCGATTAACTGTGTGGGTCCCGAAAATTCAGTCATCCACACATAAAACATCGAAAAGTCGTGGCCGTTTGCCACAAAACACTTTAGATCGATATTTGGATCTAATCGACAGCTGTTTAACTCGCACCTACAGGAAAGTACGTGGTCCAAACGGAATCCCCGTAAATGTGCGGGGCGGCTGCAGTTTACCTTATCGCATACGGACTACCACTACCGTTAAGTTTGGTTACCGGTGGTCATCAGGAGGTTTTCAATATTTTGCCTGCTCATCCTCACTTTTCAGATCCCCACCTCAACGTATCCCAGTTTTGATAACTTGTGTAGACAGAAGATATCGTAGACATGTCTGAATACGTCAGTTGCAGTATATATATTACACTTTCAGCCTACCTAGAATATAGAACCTGGCCGTTCGCAAAGTATCGCTTCACAGTGCTACCCGGAAGGGGGAATCCCGTGAGAGGAATGGCCAAACTATTTCACCGCCTTGCATCACACAGAAGAGTTGTATATTATACAGTATTCAAACATGGCTGGTTCTGATCTATTCAGAGAATGAAATCGACATAACGATCTCGCTGGCTAAACCTATTAAAAACGTCTGAGTAGGCGTTCACATTAACAGATGCCCCATCCTATTGACCTAACCTAAGAGTAACGTCTGAGAATGCAGAACATTTTCAAATTAGTAGCTGCTCCTTCCGAATAACTTCTATCATGAAGAACATGGAGAAAGAACATATGCGGGAAGTGATGAAAAACTTGCATTCGAAGCCTTCGGGGCACACGGTAATCATCATTTTTTATCCCGTTGATCGTCATATTGATCGGAATATTTTTCTGCACCACGACAGGTGCTTGGCGTTTTGAGCATCAAGTTGTGACTGGCTGAGAGGTATGCCTCTCCGTGGTCAGCAGGCTACCTGAATTCATCTGTTTCCGTATACTGTTTTGTATCAACGCTACGCGACCTCAATCCAGTTGGAAACAATTTAGTGAAGTGAATGAAATTTACTTCTGAAGACTGTCGATGATAGATTTGGACGTAATACCCTTGTTTACACAGTTCCATAAACGCCGAAGTTGGAAACAACCATATCGTAGTGTCATTTTCGACCATTTCTGAGAACAACGTTTCGTGGAAAAATATCTACCTGAAATCTTGAAAACAAATGGAAATAGTATACCTATCGTGTAGACAGGGAAGCTGGAAACGTTGTTATACACGTTTCACTACCAAATGTGTTAGTGGTACAAGGTAAGGCTGTATGCTTCCGTTTCGAAGGTGTCTCCAAAACGCCGAAGAATGAAGCACTCAAGCTACATGATGACGTAGTTTATCTCGAAAACTGCAATGAGCGCATATATAAGAGTTGAATAGTGGGCTAACGCCAATAGTGGGTTGTTTTCGCAAAAATGGCGGGGAATTTTTCACCACCAAATCTGTACTTCTGGCACTTATTCGATGTTTTCCAATTTTTCACCAACGCTACCTATTTAAAATTAATGTGCTTTAGGCACTTTGCCTGAAATACCAATTTTAAACTATTCAAAGATTGTTCAAAAACGGGGGTTCACGCCAAACTGACAGCTTTCCCTTTGGAAGAGCCTTCAAGCTTTTTCCTGTAAAGCAGGTAATTGCCAAAGCATTCCCTGGTCTATGATATTTGGACGACCGTTAAATATCGTAGTGAATTCGTAGAATCCTTCTGTTGCCGTCATGCCGAGCATTTTGGGGTTTACTTTTAAGAGTGGTCGCAATGCCAGCCGCGATTGTTCGCTTTACTCCTGCAATTATTTGAATGAAAACCTTACTTTTCAGTACAATACGTTTGTGCTGTCATGTGGTATTCTTACTATAGACTCCTTTTCCCTGAGCTACACGATTCGTTCAGTTGTCGTCATTGTTTGGCGTATTCACATAATCCATCATTATCTGATTAGATATTTGGTCGTTTTCACCGCTTCCACGTCGCGCGGGGTATTCTCATTATCTGTTGCTTTTGATGAGGTTAACATCCGCCAATTTTGCTCATTTATTACAACACAATAATCCAGCAACATCGGTGGATCGGAAGTATCAAGTATCTGCGGTCACTTCTATAGCTATGACAGCTGTGAAAGGTATACAATGTCTGATGAGCCTTCACTGGCACTGTTTTAAGTGTACTGGCCCCGAGGAGGAGCAGTACATCCAGCGTAATTCACCGAAAGGCCATTTACCAATATCAGCCGCCCTTTCCCGGGAAAGTCGCATCCAGTCAAGGCCCGTACTTTTATCGTTGCTCCATGTCTCAACTGATCAGAAAGGAGATACGTTCGAACGTATCTGGGAGGCGTCTGAAGACACCAATGTGCTGAAAAATGGTCGTGATAGAAATGTCTCTGACAGTAACGCGAAAAACCATATCTGACATGAATTCAGAGTTGAAACCTCTGAATGGGAGTGTAGTGCTTGCCGCTCCGGATGCGAAGGTTGTTTGTAAGGCAGTGACTTTGTCCATCTCTTAAGTTTAGGAAACCGCCGCAAATTTTTCCAGGCAAAGCATTATGAAGAGGGCATCTGTGCTGTGGGAAGATTTTGGCACACATTATCTTCGGGTGAGCAACCCTGAACGAGGTTATGTCTCCTCCTTTCAAGTTAGAACAAACTTAGATTCAGCCAGCTAACGTCGCTCTAAAGCTACCAAAAAAGCAGTGGAACGTCTTGTGACGTCAACCGTGAAGATGCGCACGGTGGTAGTGCCGGATGAATCGATAAAACACGAAGACAACTGACGGTAATTGGAAGGACTTTCACCGAATCTCTCATTGGGAGAGCTGGAGAACAGCTCCCAGCTTGCTAGAACAGAGTAAAACATCCAGGCTAACCCAAAACTCCGAGCCAAGTTGAAGTTTCAATCCCCACTAGCGAGCGAAAACCAGCGTCCCCAAAGGAATCGACTTACACGTCTTCGCACGTAAAGAAGCGATTGCCTCCTTTTCCTGATTGGCGAACCGCCTATGAAGCCGCGTGAGTCCGAAGAAATAATCTTCAAAGGTGATACAAATAACCAGTTTTTCTCCGCGTCTCCGAGCCTTCCACTTCAGAATTATTCTGTTAAGAATTATTTTATCACTGAGCCCAATAGCTCCATGAATATACTGGAATCACCCAATGCATCCAGAATGGCTCATAATTGGCTCGCTTCAACAGAATTTTATTCTGATGAACCGAGGTTAATTCTTGCTAATTTCTCGTTCAATCTAAAATACCACTAAAATCTTCATGGGCGCTGAACCACCTTCCAGTAGTTCAGAAACCGAGGGCGGTTCGAAAGCCGTCGATCTTGAGCCAACAAAAGCGCACGTAGCGTCCCACAAAAGCGCTTACATACACTTAGGCTGTGATGAAACAACCACTGCTTTCTAGGAAGGCGTGAGACCGTCTACACACTGCTCCCGCTACCAGAACTGCCTTCTTAAGCCTTCACTTGTGCTCGTCCGCCACTTTCTGTTAGTAGTCAAATGAAGAAGCAGGCATTGAGCGCGTGGATATCAACTGTTTGAGCCTTTTATTTAAACTACCACAAGTAGGCCAGTTGGCTCACAACACTTACCTTTAATCTCCTGCTTTTACAGAGACACAGCTTTTCCAAGATATAGGTAACAATGAACTGCATGTTCCTGTTTACCCAATGTACCCAGTAAACTCCTGTCATAGGAGCTGGATTTCCTCAAGGGTATGTATTCCGTCAATATACACCAATGGCCCTCCGGACTTTATTTCTAGCAGCGCCCTCCTCTACACTGGTGATTTAAAAATATGAAATTTTTGTGATCCTAGTGCATTGCAGGTTGACCTCGATCGTATTAAGTGCTGATCGATGACCGGAATGTCTCCCTAAACGACAGCAAGTGTGCATGTATATCGCACGGAGGGCTCTCTGGGAACTTATTTCTGATTCATACTAAACACAGTGCAATAGATATCTCGAGGGCTGAGTTTGAAAACAACCCATGGGTTCATCTGTTCTCTAGTTCGTCCTGCTCTTACCGCCACCGAATGGTCACTATAGAGGGAGTTGGAGGTCTTCGCATAATAAAAAGTGCCTTCCAAATGTTTCACGCCCGCGTACACCAATCAAGTCAAGTACAGGAACTTGAGAAAACACAATCGTCACTTAACATGTCCAGCGAGTAGTCACCAAAATAATCCATAACCTCCGGCATTTTTCCTACAACTGCCTTCTTAAAATTCTTGACTTTCATCCTTTTGAGTTTCGAGGACTGCAGTGAATTATTCATATCACAACTTTATTCAGCGCAAGACGAGCGCAATAATTCTTCACGGGACTAGCTTATAACACTCAGGAGAGTCACAACAGCAGACTATACAAGCTTAGACCTCCGAATTTCCCGGTCACTTACTCTTTACTTAAACGGTTATCTAACACCGGGACGACTTTCCACAAGAGGCTTTTAGTTGTTCTTCCAGGTACCGTTTCAAAGTGTTATTAGATTCTCAAGCACTAGAAACGTTTTTAAATTAGTATTTCACTCTGCTCCTGAGGCTTGCTGTAACCACCGAGGGCGGTGATACACCCTGTTTCTAGTAACTCTCTTTCATGTCAACAGAAAACCGCTAATGTCAAAACGGACAAACTTACTGGATCTGGATTATTCGGCCTCCAGCTTCAAACCCGCGTACAAATCGCTGAAATTGCTGAAGTCACTGACAACAAGGATTGCAAATGTCTAGTATTTTGAAATCTCGCTCAGAAGACTGTATTTGCGTGATGTAACTGGACAACGACACGCCGACGGGAAACCCGTTTCACATCTGCCATTCAAATCACAATAAGCTGTCCGCTAAAAAGGGCACACTGTAAAGCTGACCTTAGTTGAATAGTGGAATTAGCGAATATATGTACTGGAAAAAATGAACGAGCTGCAGTAAACCTTAATACAAAAAAATCAGTAAAATCAAGGGCCGGACTAACTAACAGCGAGTAAAGACCATAAGACTTCAAGTGATACTGAGGAGTATTCGCAGCGTCCAAAACGTAGTTGATGGTGCGAAACACCGGCGCTGAAATTTAATGCAACGACGGAATGGTTTACTTGGCTGCCACTCGCCGACTTTGAAGGGAAAAATTGCACATACACGAAGGGGAAATTTTATTCGGATGTGTAGTGTGTATTTTTCGTCGAGCCAAACAAAAATGTACAGGGGGTCTGATGCCGCACTTACACGTGTAGTGGCCTGATCAATCATATGATAAAAACGACCAAAAGGTATGGTAGCATCGAGAAAATCGTAACGGTAGCCAATATATCCAAAAGGTATGAGTGCAAATGAAGCGGAAGACGCATCAGAAAAATAATAACGACTCGCATATAAGTCCAGGCTCACTGGATTGAATAGACCACCACAAGAAAGAAAGACAATGCCAGATATGAGATTCGTCAGACGGCCAACAGATAATTCCACACACGGCGCGAGATGATAAACGTTAAGCGTCGATAGATCAGATAATACACGGAGTTAAAATGTTTCACTGTCCAGTCACCCCACCAGCCTAAAAATCAGCAAGGATGGAGAAGACAGAGATGATGCGCGGTAACCGCTGTATGCTCATGTTGACAATACGACTGGATGGTTTAAAACGAGTGTGTAGACGAAGGTAACAAAGAGATATAGACAAATTGTACAACAGATGAATTATGAAATATAACTATGAATTGTGGACACTACACGCAAGCTTCGCAGGACGATTAGTTTTTAGAAGCAATGGAGATTGTGTCTTTGGCCGGTATGGTTTTCCAAGGCCGAAACGAGTTGAAAACGGCCATTTGGGCGCGAAAAGAGATTCTTCAAATTTCTCGTGAAATATTAAAATGCATAGTGCGAGACAAATATATAAACTTAATCGAATTCACTAGTGGTGTTACAATAAAAAAAATCAGCTGTGTCTAGAAATGGCCCATATTTGCACTTTTGCTGAAAAAAGGTGTCACCATTTTTTCCGACAAAAGCTTTTCTAGTTGGTGGTACGTTCTGAAAATGCTTCCATTGGAATTTTTGTGGCGGACTACATCTGTCTACTTCGCGGAAACGCTCAATTTTGTACGGTTTTGGAGATA
The DNA here is from genome assembly GCA_013368495.1 of Paragonimus heterotremus. Lineage (NCBI taxonomy): Eukaryota > Metazoa > Platyhelminthes > Trematoda > Plagiorchiida > Troglotrematidae > Paragonimus > Paragonimus heterotremus. The sequence continues at coordinate 92,692 of LUCH01002125.1, forward strand.
TAATAGATTTTGTAATTTTCGACCACGTTGTGTTCACATTGCATTGTACACGAAGTATCACAGTAATTCCTAATGAGAACTATGTCGCCACTGTTGTTGCTTTGCTACATATCGTAATTATATATTCAGTCTGTTTCCCAGATAGTATTTCTGGTGGAAAACGGTCTACGTTATTACCTGGTTGTTTCTACCTACGGTGTGGTGTAAACATGCGTAACACGTCCCACCCTATCATTAATAACGTGCGTATTGTTTTGTTTGTTGCTTATTGATCATGCCTTAATGTAGCTGGCCATGTGTACGCGAGTCAATGCTCACTTATCCGACGGATAATGACCAACTTAGATGCCCGTTCTTTATCCGACGAAAACATTGATTTCCACTTCTACCGTTTCAGCTACAACCCTTCTATATTCGGAACATGGATGCTTATGATTCCAATGACTGTTGGTCTATGTTTGCGCCGGCTGCAGACTTCACTGACGACTGCCAATGTGTTATCTCAGTTTTTTCCAGCAATGATGGATATCTTTATAACTCATCCTAAACGGTCCCAATATAAGTTCACTTTGATTTCTTCAGCGTTATCTTTTACAACGTTGTTGAGAGCTTAAGTCAATTGGGCAGAGCAACTACCAGCGTGAATCTATGCGGCGTACATTGGCGCTGATCGTAGCTTAGCTTAAATCAAGGTGAACAGGGAGTGCTAATTCGGCGGCCGCACTTTTTAGTTCAATAAACACTGCATGCAGCCTCTGTGAGCTGCAATTTGCGTTCATCTCCACAGAGGAGGTCGGTCGCTGTCTGTGTTATACGCACGAAATGGGATATGAGACGTCAGTGGTAGTTGATCACACAACTGAAACGACGAAGTTGTTTAAAGGAAGTCAGATCGGGGTATTCGTGCGTGGCTTTGAACTTATTCGTGAGTGCGACGATTCTATTTTCTGGAACCTTTTAACTCGAGTAGTATTCTGTGGTTCTATTCACTACGTGCTCGCTGGAGTTAACCGTGATATCATGTTGGGTCGAACGTTTCAGTTGGGTGGGAGGATGCATAGTGTGCTTTGTTGTGAAGAGCTAACTGCTGAAGCAATATCCTGTGAGGAGCAGACAGAATCCAAACCGCAGGTCATCGCAGGGCCCTGAATGCAATTCAGTCTGAACAACGCACCTTTGCAGAACTTCCGAAAATTCTGAAGAATCATTCAGAAACATGTCGACATGCACTACTGACGAGCTCTAATGAGAATGCGGAACTCGAGTCTAGTGCTTCTTTTCGAAAGGGGCCGGCTGGAAATTCTATGAGAATAGGTCAGCTGCGATCAATTGTGGGTGATGTTCATCTTGAAAATTCAGAAGTGTCAAAAGTGGTGATAACCCTGGTTTTCGGTATATTTCCTTTTGCCACCGGGATATGGCACGCATGCTAGTTGCAGAACGTGATTTCCCTAACTTTCGCTGGTTGGGAAAATATTTTCAAGCAAACCCCGGCTTTGGTGGCGTGGTATCTGTTGCAGAAATTGAAATCGACGAATTCTGCGTCATGGATTGATATATGTTTGTTTAAATTGACCATTAATAAAAAACGGCGTTATCGCACAACTGTTTCGAAATTCGGTATTGTAACGCATCATGCTGCCGTGTTGTTGGCGCCACTTTTGTCTTCGATTGTGTAAGTCGTGTGCATGTGCTGAAAATTATCCGTAGGGAGCAAATCTGTCATAAAACAGCGAATTTTTGAGGGATCCGGAAATATGGGGCAATATTTCGGTGGCATCTTTTAATAAGCTGAAAATCATTAGTTCCTGAGACAAAAATGTTGACGAGCGTTGAAAAGTTTGTTTTAACCAACAGTTGACCGGTCTGTCCTTCATTTCGCGCGCAGGATGAAAATATTCATGGTGGGTGTTGTGATTGCATTTATGCGTTTTCATTTGAAGTATGTGTTTA
>LUCH01002126.1:0-35762 GCA_013368495.1 Paragonimus heterotremus
ACATACAGAGAATCAGATCAGGCAAAAAAGAAAATGACAAACCGAATCGAAACGCAACAGACTGACACCATACACAACGGACACATGTGCTTTTTATCTGGCTGCTCCTCTTTGGCCAATCTGACAGGGTTGAACCTGTAACGACCGAGGTCGCAGTCAGCACAGCCCTCCGGATCACAACAGCACACAAGCCTGACCACCACGCCAAGGTAGCAGAAACGAGCACAACACACCTGTGAAACTACAACCAAATTAGCTGGCTGCGAGTAAGACAGCGCATTTCCAGTCAAATCGCTCAACCCCACTACCCCAGTGTTTTGATCACCACGGTTCACGATTGATAACACACATGGCTGTTCGCACACGTCTCTGTACACGTTTCAATGGTGGACTGGGAACCAACATGCACCGGTGAGTGTAAATGGACAAAGTAAAAATACGATATCTCCCTAACGGATTTTGCCATCATGATAGTTCCTCAGCAAACGATAGATAATAAAGGCTGCATTCGTGAACGAAGCTGATTTACAATTCACTGAAGGACTGATCAAAACCTAACCATTTTGTCGTACGATCCGAGACACGTCATACTGTGTTTTTAGGTTTGTCATACCATTTGTGGACTCTGACGTGACATATTATAGCCACGCTGCCAAAACAATAAATGTCGTTCGGATACTTTCAGTTTTGTAGCCCCACTGCTCAGTCGTGTCGTTCTACTTCCTATCAACATGCTTGGTTGATCAATCTATCCGTGTCGTAATCCTTGTGGGCAGCTAGTTCAAAAAATGTTGTCCAGACCATGATATTTTTTACTCTGGAAACCAGCTTCGTCCTGAAAAATGATTTATCCAGGATGTGAACATCATTTACTTTGAATTCACACAAAGCATTCACATCATACAGGTTTGAGTTAGGTGATTACAGATTAGGGTAGCATGTTGTTACATGTGAATGCTGGGCAAGGCGTAACTCACTCCTTACAAGTATCGTGTCTGTTTGCAAACTGACTCTTCCAGCACTGTACAGACTGTAAGCGTAGATGCTTCTGCGTCTTATTTCTGGAACCTGGGGTGACTAATTCGATCTATGTGTATTTATGTCTGTCTGAGTAACTGGTTATGTTGAATTACACTCCTCTCAGCTCGGTTTGCCGAACAGCAGCCGCGCATAGCTTGGTCTGGGCGAATTCATCTTGCTGAAACCAGATCGCATTGTTGGAACGCATCAATGTACGCTGTCGTATGTCGTTTACAAATGTTTAGAGATCATTTGTACATTCCGCGCAATAAATTAGCGGTCTTCACTGTAGATCTTGCGTCTTATCAACGAGTACGTGTAAGTAAATGACTAAATGCGTCGCGCATCAAAATATCTAGTGTATAAGATTCCATACACACGAAACGAAACCTTACCTCAGTGAAACAGTAACCCACGGTGAGTTTTATCAGGTTCCTTACTTAAATCAGAGCTGACACAATGCGGTAAGTATACGAATCTGCCGATTACCATTAAAGTTGTACTGTCGCGTCGACATTGCCACGCAAATGGTTCTACCAGTTTGTGTTATAAATGAATCTACACTACTATAAATTGTGTTAGTAGTGTGCCGCGTAATGTCACACTCTACTAGCACAACAATGGAATCTCGGTTTTATTTATTTTAATTGTGCGCGAGGTTGTTTCTACCTAATTTAGTGTATTCAAGAAGCTACAAAGAAACTTGCTTTGTGGCTGCAAATGAAGTAACATTTTAAGTAAGACGATAAAAAAATTTAAATAACTCGGAATTTCATCGCCTCTTTGAGCTAATTTTCGACGTTGTTTTATAGTCAGGAGGAGTTACAGAAAAATATATGCCACTCTATGTACACTCCAAGGTAGCTCAATGGTGCTGACTCTAGCGACTAATCGTGGGTATATCCAGACGACTAAAATATATGTATTCACGCTGGTTACTTTCCGGATACAAGCTCGTTGTCTCTCCATATTTGTTTATCATTCAACCTTTCTTGTTTCTGGTCACTGCCGTTGTTCTCAAACATTACTGTTGTCTTTACGTTAATACTTTGTCATTCCATTTAGCGTTGAAGTGCTCACCTTGGGTTATTTTCTTTCTGTAAAATCGCCATGACGCTGACCACACTGTTTCGTCCTGGAATTGGACTGATTGAGATAATGTACAATCATACACCTGCTCTGTTATCAAGTGCTTTCGTGTATCCTGGTGTAATTGCAGTGGGTGACGGTCAATTTATCAAATATAATTTTGCAGACTGATAAACCATCGTTTGATTTGTGCAGTCCTGTTAGTTAAGAAGTGTACGTGATATACTGAGAGCCACTCACCTAAACTCGGCTCTTCTACTTCTTTGCTATGGCCTTCTGAACTCTATCTAGTCCGTTTGCTGGTGGATAAAGTTGCATTTAAATGATCACTTCGAGTCTGCCTGACAGATATCCGTGTCTGGTGAGGCCATAATTAAACTTTGAACCGTCCGGACTTAAGTTAAATACTCTTTTTGCCGACTTTCATTAGTAGCCCGCTGAGTTCTATGGAGTAAGCACGTGGTTTATTCAGCATATGAGGTTGTGAATTTGATCCAAATTTTTGTAATAAATCGTTTGTTATAGAATATCCGCCTTGTCATTTAGGATTCTGTTCATCTGAACTAATTCATGTACTTCTACATAACGCTTTTTCAAACCGTAACACGCATTCCGCAGCCATTTAGCATTACATTCATGACGTGCTATTTGATCTGCGTCCCGCTGTGCATAAAAATCTTAGTTCATCAGGTGAACTGCACTAGGGTGTGTTTTCACTTAGTGATGTAGTGAGTTGCTGTACACGTTCCTCATCCCCCTTGTCGAACCGCTTTGCACGCGACCATAGGGCGAATATGCCTGAATGCAAGTGTAGAATCTGTCAGGATTCACGGCTATATGCATTCTATCGGGGCGGTTGTAAACCTCTTGATTCAGAGCAGAACAAGACGGATGTTGGAGGTTTACTCAGATAAAACTGGTTCTGTTCATAAATAAGCAACGGTTAGCAAATTATACAACTTACAACCAAGTGAACTCTGTGCACGGAATTTAACCGTCAGCAAATATCAACCGATAACACGGTAGCCTAAACAGTTCAATGCGGCGGTACAAAGCAAACAAAAAGCGAGGTCAGTAGGAAGTTCGTAGGGTCGGTGCAGAGTTGGTTACGTATAATAATGTGAGAAACGTTCGGCCAGTAATTAATGTAATGAATACAAGGGTATATATGTGTAGGACCTACAGTACGATAGTTTGTCCAATAGGGTATAGGAATCATTTAAGAATAGCATTAAGCAAACAGCCGGTTGTGGGCGGATAATCGGGCGATAGCGTCGCTGGACTAAGTGTGGCAGTTTCGTGGCTCGACCCCTCAGCTGTCGTTTTGCCGCCCAACTGCCAGTTTCAGCTGGAGTGGTCCGAACACAACTTCCATTGATTCTGGCCAGAATCAACAGCAAGAATGCGATTACACTGACCTGCAATATTTTTTGGGATTACACATAGTTATTTGAATTAAACCAATTTCGAACGATTGGCAAGAAACGTGCACATGGTAGATCACTCATTTTCTCTTATTTCTCCATGTCATCTTAACTAACTGAGTTCAGACTCACGACCGGGATTCTTACGAAACACCGACTGGTGCTAGTCACAGTGAGTAGTGTGAATTACGGGCCAAGTCTGAAATGCCCATTGTTATTACGGCAGCACCCTGTGGAGGTGTAGCTGCAACAGGCATCGTAAACACAAATACTTCCGATCTTGAATCTCGCCGATAGGTTTTTTCGGTAGGATTGCTGTTGATCCTGACAGAAATATACAGAATGGTAGATCAGTTTATACATAAGAATACGCGAGCAAAATGCCAAGGACTTACAAAAAGGATAACGATTTTACAGATGCAAACACTATTAACCGGGCAGGCAATTAATCTTGTACAAAAGTGCTAATAGTATTCTGAAACATGCGGTTGTTGTCTCCGTTTAAATAAGCGAATGGTTTAATTGCCCAATCGGAAGCACTCTGTGTAGGCCTTCATTTCGATCACAATGGTTTGCCTTCACATATTCACTCTCGGTATTTGTCCTCTATTATTGGGTCACGTGACTTCGCACTCCGGTTCAGCTCCGAATCGAACAGTAACTCATCACGCCAGGCACCCGGTGTTCAGATAATGACTGAACTAGAACTCGTTCGCGAATTATTTTCTGTCATGCTTCTCAGTTTGTTGAGCAGTGGGGTTTCTGATAGACATTTGACAAAACTAGTACAAACCAGTCTATCAGAATTATTGTTACTGTTGAATCAGTTGATTTAAAATTGGACATCACATCGGTTGATTATATCTTTCACAATTAGACAGACCTGCTAACCAGCCCCTCTTGAAAAGAAACATTAGACACACACTTCGCTTCTGTTACAGGTCATCAGTAATGCATGACTGGATTTGGAACTCCAGCCACACACTCATAAGGCAACTGTGTTGAACACTGTTTCGTTTACTGTTAACGCAATCATTTCCGAATGACCAGATATCCCGGGGTAATGCTCTGACCGACATATAAGGTCTTGTACAGTGGTTTGAATCAAATTGTAACGAAAACACTGTCCTGTTCACGACAAATTCACATACAATGCGTTGTTCATTCTTCATACAACTGGGTGAAGTACCGAGGCTAGTGTCTAACCACTTAATTTGGTGAGAGTTGCAACGATTTTCCGTAATAGTCAGTTAGCCGAAGAATGATTGTTGCTCAATGAAGATCGCCTGGATATTTCATAGTTAGTGCGCCCATGTAAAAAAGCTGCGAGAGTTGTGTCTTTTTTCACGTCCGGGCCAGATACCCGATGCTACTTGACCCTGAGAGCTTGTCTTATCCGCAAGTATGTGTACATGCTGTCTGAACGGACTGAGTTTTGAAAAATACCTCATCTAATTATTGTTCAAATATGTATATAATGATCAGGTTACCCTTTCGCCTCGAGAGGAGACACAGTTACTGTATGTTAACCCCAATCGATGACCCCTCGACTAGGACTTCTCTCCAAGTTGAAATCACGAAAATCGTTAACTTTTTGAGCGGTATTCCGATTACTGATGAGTAGTAGGGGATTTTGATTATCGTATAGATTGAACATCACCCACAATTGATCGCAGCTATCGCATTCCCTTAGACTTTCCAGTCGGTGAAACTCGAGCCTAGTGCTTCTTTTCAAAAGAGGCTTACTGGAAAGTCTACGGGAATGCGACAGCTGCGATCAATTGTGGGTGATGTTCAATCTCTATGAAAACTAGTCCCCTACTACTCATCAGTACATAAGTATGTATGTGTTTTTGGTCAAATTTCACCGGAAACTCAGGACCGGTTTTTTGGTTGTTGCAACTTATCAGATGTGTATACTCAATGAACATATCCCCACTACAAATTCAGCAAATGCACACGGTCTAGGGCGTAATAACACGTTTGTTGAGCCAACTCAGCTGTGAGCTACAGCCGCATAACAGGATGAGGTAAGAAACTGTTAGTATCAAGAGGCTGATTTCATTAGGACCTCATGATCTATGCATTTCTGTTGGTAGCGAAAATGTGGAACACAATGGACAATGTGACCGAATTACACACGTCATGTTTCAGTTTACCCAAAAGACGACCGCGACATTACAAGCTATACATTATACTTGGCCACTTTAATAGTGGACCAAACAGTCTGGGTTTGTGTTCAACCCACTAGGTGGTCATTACTGTGCATGGTGACACATCAATCAGACCAATCACGTTAAAGCAACGGTGATTCGATCCATTTGTGGGACACCATTTGGACTACCGAAAGAAATAAGCTAGCAGTATTCAGTAGCGCAATAAACAGAAAGGTTCATACAATGATATTTCGCAAAACCTTGCGTTGTCCGTGACTGGTGTCTTGTATGATTACAGTACGCGCACGACATGCATCATCCAACGTGTCGGAGGGTGAAAGATCATAGTGATATACTCAGCACCTTGGCCACAACTCTCTACATTTGTCAATCCAGTGTAATATGTTTTGGATTGTTTACGAGGGCAGTTCACAATCGCATCATTTGGTAGTAAAATATAGAACAGCGTGCACCTTTTTAAATAAATTCTGCCCCATCTACCGTTTATTTCGTTGCAAAAGTGTTCAATAGACGAACAAGAACAATCCATTTATGTTAGTACATTTTCGAACTATAAGTCAAAGACTGGAGATTCTTTTGTATTCTTTCCTACTTACTTCAGTCATCAACCTTCGAACTGTTTTAGAAGGCGAAATTTTCTAACTTACTGACCCTCGGAAGCAAACTAATTGACGAATTTGTATTTCAACGTGATTTGCGGTGCGCTGTTAACTTTAATGTGAGACCACAAACAAACTGTGTACACAAATCAAGTATTAGGTAGGCCATCAAAACAAACGCTTTGGGTGGAAAAGAGATTTTTCTTTATTTTTTACGGTCAGTAGAAACTTGTTAAAGTTGACAACATGAAAAAACCTTCGCCTTCTAAACATATATACTATAACTACAGTTATAACGAACATGTCATGTTTGCTTTTTACACCTGACTTTCTCTTCTCACAACCAATTTGTAAGCACGTTGAGTTATTGAACAGACGCTTTTCAAACTTACGAATCGGAAACAAGAAAGACTGGGAACCAGCAATTTAAACAGCACAGTCGGCGGATACCAGGAGGCTAGAAGTTTATTTTCATTTCTAAGTGAAATCTTTGGGATAGTGAACCAAAAATGACAATCTTACCCATTGAGGTGGATTAAGTGGAGGGAAGTGCTGAAGCAGTCACCACAGCCAGGGTTACAGGTTATGATTGGAGTAATCGCTGTTTGTAATGAAGGACAAGGCGTTCTAGCTAACCCTTTTAAACCGCCATGTACGAAATTCAAATTGATATCCTCGTTTTTCGGTGGTGGACTTGAACAAATCGTAGACGAGTGCTATTCTGTGTATTGGTTTTTTTAGATTCTGGTGGAGGGCATGAATGGACTTGTTCGTACATAGCAGCGTTTATTTAGTGTGGTTTACAGGAATTTTTGGACATAAATTATTATATGCTAGCAAACCGCTTACAAAACTTACCAAGTGGGTGGGGATTCATGGAAGGTAAGCAACTTGAAGTTCCGCCGTTTAAAAAAACCGTGCTTCAATCGAATTTATTCCTCCTGAATAGAAAAATTGAATTATTCATGACCGTGTGAAAGGTTGCTGCTTTGAGTACAAAGCATCGTCAGACTTGCTCACTGGGGAATAGAAAGTATGAGCACAGTAAACAATGCCAACCGAGGGTTGCGTGTGAATCGTCTATAGAGGGAGTAAGAACCACGTCACAATCGGACACCAGGTACCATACTTCCTAGGTCAGTGCACGCCGCTGGGACTCTATATTACAGTGCTACTGTTGGTATTCGGTTGCACATGTTGTTGGTCCGGAAGACACCTCCGACGTTCGTACGAAGGAGCAGCACGCGCGTGAGAAAGGCTTATTTCCCCAGGGACTGAGAATTGATGAGTCAATCAATTTATAAGTATGTTCTGTCCATTTGCTAGATCAGCAAGGAAGATTTCTCAGACATTATTCCGTCTGCAATAGCAATGTGCAGTTTAGTAACTTGGAGTTAAAAGTTGACTTTACAAGACAAAGGTTGTCACATCCGATTAACATGAACCAACTCCATGTTTAGCTGTATTCGTTCGTTAAGCCAACGCAATACACCTAATAGGTTGCGCATGATATAAGCTTGTTTTGCTGCTGCACTCTTCTAGACTGATTCATTTTCGTATTGCTGCTTGTAGCATGTTCCAGTTTTCATCATTTTTCATAACTCGGCGTCTCAGTAACCATGGCTTCGAAACGGTTACCATACCCAACGACAAGCAACAGTCCTTGTTCTAATTAAAACACTCGATGTGTCATACATAAGAACGCGCTGTACCAGGGTGTTTTTGTAAGGAGTATCATAACCATAAGAATTGAACACACTGTCCTCGAAACCATTCAGTTGGCGTATCAAGTGTCCGAACTAGCCAAACTCGTGGTCTCTAGCCCAATGTGGTAGTCATGTAACGAAACGCGCCGATGTGCGACTGTTTTTGAACCGGAGGTGTCGAAAGTGCCGTTTGTAACATAGTGTCCAATGGTGCTAAAAACAACAGCATGGAACGTTTGCAGACATGTCAAAGTGAATGAGCAGACAAGCCTCATGGTTACCAAGGCATAGTAATGTCATATGTTGTAACAATAAAACCTGTGGTCTCTTATTTCAATTTTAATGGCTTTCGAAGTCGGTTGCACGCCAGTTTCGTCAGACAACGCTTTGTAGTAAGACCTGAATAGGCGAAACAAACAAAATCTAAGAGCATGATAAAAATAGCGAATCTTACTTAGTGAACAGCAGCTAACTATCAACTTGGGAGGGAGACCAACTACCATGGTGATTTAATGGTCGACTTAGAAATGTTAACCTGTTTGCTTTCCAGTCAAGACCTCACTGAACGGAAATTCTTGTCGTCATTACTGTGCAAGCAATGCAAAAACATTCCATATGTGAAGTTGTGGTTTGATTGACTCTGCTTAGCAACTTAGAAGAAATCTAGTTCGGGTTATTTGCAACCAGCCGGTCAGAATGACATCATTCACGAGTCTTCTAACTTGCACTCACACACGTCATTTAAGTGTTTTTGCTTCTCCACTCTCATTTACTGTTGGCTGAGGCTCAACCAAACAACCAATGCTCTGGGAATCGTATTCATTCAATCACTGGTTTTGTGAATGCGACGTCTAAACCCAATGTCACATGACTAAATGGATACAACCTCACCTTTTGTATCTATGACTTTGTTACATGAGAAATTGCAGTTTCTCATGATAATATCACTAGGCTTGTGGATCACGAAGGACAATTAGTTCCGGAGTAAGCTCACTATTATATAGCTGTTTGACATTGTCGCTAACATCCTGGTTCATTTATAAGGGTGGGAGTACTTATGGTTGTTTGCTATGAGCTGTCCATACATGTCCCTACCCCGTGTAAAGTTCCATCAGGAAAGTGGGACAGAAACTTCGAGGGCAGTAACAACCGTTGGTATTGAAAAGCCTGAGATAAATTTGTTTTGACAGGCATGTTGAGCTTTTTTGGTTAAACAAAAGAAAAATTCTTTTGGACCCGCCAAATGGAAAGTTTCCGAAGTTAATGCTTAGTTTCGAAACAAGTCGTGTGGATGCCAACGCTTAAAAAGTCTTTCGAAATGTTGTCGTTACGATTATACACCTGGTGCACTAATTAGTGGACAGAATGAATGCCAACATGGATGTTTGTTCAGCCTATGTACTGGAAATGAGGCACACTACTTTAAAAGTGTAAATCGGGCGAACGCTTCAGATGCTGGGTACGTCACATTTAACGGTTTGATAGTCGGATTGCGAACAAACAAGCCAGAGGTACTGCAGTTAGATATATGAAAATACAAAGATGATACTCAAAGTATCGAAACACAGCCGCAGATCAAATTGTCTACAAAAACAGTACAGTGTTGATTCGTATTTACTTGTAGGTCATATAGTAATTCATAGAACCCTATAGTTACTCACCAATGTCATAAGACTAATTGTCCGTCATTTGATAAAAATTTCATATAAACTATCCGTAATTTTCATGTTATTTGTGTCTTGACACTCAATGTGCTAGCCAAAGAAGAGCGTTAGCAAGAAAATCAACTCAGAACAGAAACGACGAGCTTGTCGAACCAGTCGTCATTTTGAAAACTATCCAATGCGTGTGTATGACATACTCTTTTGGGTTTTAATGAACATCCTAAAAACAGTTCAACGGCGAGCGTCAGTAATCAAAATCATACTTTCTGTTACAGACGTGTACGGCTGTAATCAGCGTGGATTGTTTGCTTGGTATGCCCTTGTCCGTCCCGTGGACCAGACATGGAGGACCTTGTTTTACGAAACCTTGCTCATCAAAACGATTAACTTGTGCGTGACTGTGTCCTCTGAGTTTGTGTCAAATATATCAAAATAAGTACGTCAGAGATATTGATGTCATACATGAGGTCAATAAAATAGTGGCTAATTCCAAATTGAACACCAGTCACAGTTGATCACAATCTTCACATTCATATGGACTTTCCAGTCAGCTTCTTTCAACGATAGCTGTCACAGATAATCATTGATCACATATTGTTGATGAATGCAAATAACGTTTGTAAAACAAAGTTCTCGTGTATTTTTCTTTCGACGCTCCGTGCTTATTGGTTGACATTGCATTCAACAACAACTGAGTCAAAGTGGGTGAATAGATATCATAAATTTCAAATTAAACATCACCCACAATTGATCGCAACTGTCGCATTCCCATAGACTTTCCAGTCGGCCCCTTTCGAAAAGAAGCACTAGACTCGAGTTTCGCTCTCATTAGAGCTCGTCAGTAGAGATGTCACAAAGGCAGCTTTCATAATCCTATGAGGAAGGTATAATTAACACAACAGTGCATTAACAGTGATTTGTCACTGTTCCCTTCTCCCACGGGTTGTGGTAAGCAACGATGTCGGACATAACACGAATATTCTTGGGAGATCGAACTTCCAGAAGAAACTATTCTAAAATATTACTTTTCGAGCATTCGAACTGTCTTCAAACCTCGTTGACAGAATCATCTACATTTCTATTTTCCGTCAAAAAACATGATAACGCATTAATCTTTGTTGAGTATCTTCACGATAAGTAAGTCAAACTATGTGAGCGTCTAATTTGTTCTTTTTTCCGGGAAAGCAACGTCCTCAAATGGTTATAGACGGCATGGATTTTTATCTGTCCGATTTCAAAGCATCTCAGAAAATAATCAGATTCTCCATACTTTGCGGCAGTTAGACAGCTCTTGATTAATTGTGACTGCGTGTGAGTACTCTTTTGCGGCTACCACTTTTCGGCAAAGGCCAATATGTCTTTCATGTTGGCCGCCTGTCGCACACTAGCTGTCCACCGACTAACGACAGCCACTGAGGAATGTGGTGTATCATTTCCACTTGTTTTCTGCTTAATAAAATTCTTTTGATTGCTTGCAGAAGGTACAACTGAGAACGATATTGTTGAATTAGGCTGTTAGCCTACCAACAAGGATGGATTAAAATGCTATGTTTCTGAGATTAAATCCAATGTGTGTACACCGTTAGTTATACGAATGCATACGGGAGAAGATCGCTGGTAAGTTTGTGAACATTTTACGTGCATATATATATATATATATATATATATATAATTCCTATGACATACTAATCCACGCAGTCATCGTAACTCACATTCGCTATCTGTTCCCATTTTAAACACACAAACTTAATGTGAATTGAGACGGTAGACTGACTATATTTGTAATCAATAAAATGAGGATGTCTTTGTAATCAGTTAAAAATATATTTTAGATGAAAAAGAAAGTAAACACAGTGTTCCTGTAATCTTGATCTTTTATAGGACTTTAATTGTGAGCATTAGGGAAAATTGTTTATGGGTTTATAGCTACACAACTCATTCATGTACGTTCAACATGATGCTCAAGATACTCTTTATTCTCCAGATCACGAGGACACAGTTAGTGAAGTCGTGGAAGGTCTATGGGTTACATTTCATAGTCTTTGTGGTTCTTTTTCTTATGTAGGTTGGAATCGATTAGCCAAATTTTTCTCAGCCCTTAATCGATGGCCAACGCTTTACAGGCCGACTACACAAAATGACTGATCGATTACAGTCTGGGAACAAACAAAAAGACTTAGATCAGGCAATTAGAATACGATTCATTGATCAATTGATTGATTCATCACCTGTCTGCTGGGTCAACTGATGGTGAACTCGTTATGGTGCATCGAGCCAAAGTATATTAGTAAATTAGCCATTTCCCGTCACTGACAATGTACATTTCCGCTTAGTGTAACCTACACCTCTTTACCCCCTCTTGAGGATTTTCAAGTCTCATAATGCTCAGTGCCGCCTGCTGGTCCATTCGGGTAGCGTACCACTGATGCAATCTCGTTTCAAGCAAAAGACAACATTATTCGGCGATTGCACGCTATTCTAGGTATGATCAACGATTATTCAACCTAAGCTTCACACTTGCTGGTCCTAATAATTCTTACAGGATTTTCTAGAAACATCCATTCATTACTAACCCTGAAGCAAGCATATAACATTTTCGTAATACAACTGATACTGAAATGTATCCTATGTAAATGAGACCATAGTTTCAACACCAATCTCGACAACGGTCAGTCAGACAAACCAACATTATTAGGAGGTCTGACGACAGTTTATGCGAAAAGATAAGCTGTCGATGTTGATAACAGTAGTACTGAGTCAGAGATGGGCTTGTCCAGGAGGTCTGACTGCCTGTGACGTTGAAATTCGCACCAGACTTTATGGACACTTCCTTACACTGTCAACTCGATTATCCGCCCGCCAATTGATGACACCTTACATGCACAAAGAGATTTTAAAATGAATACGAGTTTGTGAAACATTAGTGCCACATTTATTCTTCTGTATCTGTCAGCTAGTCGGATTACAACCCCAACAATCGCTCGCCAACAACTGTGCTAGATCCAACCGGCTTTTCACGAGGGAAACTACAATAAATGTACGATACAAATATAGAAGCACACTGCCTACAGCAACGGTTAAACACAATCCAATTAGTGTAGCAATTTTAGTACCGCTTGTAACATGACAGGATACTCTTTAACTCAGGTCAGAAAACCGTAGGGGTCCTCATGTTTACCATGATCTACGTGTTACCATGTTAACCTCGCACAAATGACTGGTTGTGTAGTGAGTAGATTATCTGGAAAATTTACCCCAAAACACATTCTGATTGGACATATCTGGGCAATGGGGCAATTTTCGATGTTCGTCGCTGTAATTTTGATTCTAATTATATCCACGTTTGGAACGGTTGCTACGATAGTCCCAATCAGTGTAGATACGTTGTGACTACTAACCTACAGTTTGTTTCCTGAGTTGAATGGCGCAAAAAAATAGACAATGAGCAATCCTATTTAAAACATTTTGCTCGAGTTCACACTTTAACGTCCCAAACGAAGTACTTCTATATTCGCGCCCAGTCCCAACTCTCAATGAAATTAATTACGGCTAATATCAGCTGACTCATACGGGGCATGAACCACTGAGGACAATGTTCTGTAAAGGGAGCTAGCACTAAGCGAAATTAATTACACACAAGTATTATGCCACTTGAGTACATAAGTTATGATCATGATTCCCTAAGTCTTCTTTTGAAAGAAGGAGAAGGACAGTGAATAGACTGTTGTGGAACCTCATTTTTCAGTATTCTTTATTCCTACTTCGAAGGTAGAGGGTATAGATTCCTGATGAGTAGTGGGGGGGTTGGTTTTCATATAGATTGAACATCACCCACAATTGATCGCAGCTGTCGCGTTCCCATAGACTTTCTAGTCGGCCTCTTTCGATTGCCCTATTAGCCCCGTTACACGGGTATTCTTTGGAAGCACCAGATTGCAGGACAGTGCATAATCAACTGCTGGAAATTCAAGAACAAAGAAGTGACTGACTCAACCTAATAAAAATTATCAACCAATCACATTTCATACCCAACTTCAACAGCAAAAGGAGAAGTAAGCTATAAGTCCTTAGGTCACAATTTCAGAACAACAGGAAACAACCGACCATAAGTCTGATCAAAAGGGCTAGCGTAACGGAAAGTAACCAACCAGAATTCAACTCCAACGGACCGATACTGTCACCTCATCTAGTGGTGACACGTTTCCAATCTAAATACCAGGCTGGGCGAACAAACGATTACTTAATCCACCAATCCCGGCTACCGACATCATCACTATTCCCAACACTCAAAAATAGATATTCACAATCCTTGACTTTCGGTCAGAATATTGACAGGTACCAATCAAGCAATCAGACTGAGACATGCAGGCTTTCGCTTTGGGGAATAGGCGATGTCGGTGTAAACTTATACAACTTGGCCTATCGTACGACCAATTCACTTTTGGGCCATTGTTGCACAAACGTCTAGAGGACTTACCAATACTGCTGTCTAAGTAACCATATTACGATTTCCAGTACCAATGAAACAAAACAAAAGACTTAAAATGCGTATACATAAATCAATTGTTCAAAGACGCAACTGTGGAAGCAAGAGTTGCTTGGTCCCATGGTCGGCAGAGACGGGGCTCAATCAACCAATAACGACTGGAGCTGATCCGGTGCAAACATCAAAAGAAACGCTGTGATAGTTTCTTCATTCTGTGTGGTCGTTTTGTCAAAACATTTGTGAGCTTTTATGTAAACTATTGGAGAAGACTTGTCGATTTCGTTTGTTGAAGGAGCTAACTCAACTTACGGTATAATATTATCCTCGGATTAATGTGCAGAATGATAAAATCGCTATGTGATATATATGTCCAAGTGATGCTTTTTTTTCCGTTCTCGCCTGTCTCGTGGACGAAATACCAAGCAAATAGGTTGCCGATTGGAATTTGTCAAATCAGCAATCACCCTTCGGTTCTGGGGTCGTGTGTGACGTATGGTCAAATACTTACCTCAATTCAGTGCACTAAGAAGTGAGGTAGGTAAACAATTAGGTGAGTGGACGGATAAGCGATAGATAAACAACTGGTTCAAATTCTGTGTATGTTAATCGATCGACAAAGAACGTGAACAAAATGCAGGCAATCGATATATTTTATGTTGTACATTACTCACTCTTGATCACAGTCCTTGCATCAGGTAAGCTTTTCGGATAGTTCACTTTGAAAGAAAGTACTAGACTTGAGTTTCACTCTTATTAAAGCATATCAGTAGTCCATAAACATCAGTCAGACAGGAATTCATGCCCAATGTGAGGTTGATGGCGATATGGTTAGCACACTGGTCTCACAAGCATGAGGGCTGGAGTGCCTTTGTACAAATTCATCGAGCTAGTGAAATTTTACATTTCCGTCTTATAGGACAACGTGGAGATAACTGCTAACAACGGTTGGAAAGGACTAACCATGACTAAACCATTCACAGAATGAAAACTGTACGTTTATAGCTTACAGAATAAAAGGTTTTCATAAATGAAACAAGAGTAGATAGCGATTAGTGTAGCGTTTCGTTAATTAATCCAAAATTATGTCAGTCATTTCAGCCAAGGACATATTCGTGAATACAGATTGTATCTCACAGGACATCAACCTCTTCTATATTACACTTGCGATACGTGTGCTTTCGCCAACCCCCAAAGTGTCCTTCATTGCGTAAGCACACAAATAGGCCATGGTAGACTCTTGAAATATCACGGGCGATTTTTCCCGACTGTGTTCAGTTGTGTGTAACATCGATAAGATGAGTCGCACTGAGATTTCGGAGTTGTGTATCTTCGGAAGGTCATGTACGCGTGGTGTATGTTCCTCTGGATACCAAGTCACTTGTTTCCAGACCTTCCGAACAACTCATGGTATATCTTTATGCCGACTGAATTACATTCTCCCAGTTCCGATCAAGACAAAAGTTGGTAATCGAAGATCAAACACACAAGTCGGTGGAGCTTGGATGCATCAGAACTGAAGCCTGGGAATTGCACGCCACTGTAGGGAAACCTTTTGAAAAGGTAGAAATCTGTGGCGCCGTATATGTGACCCGGAGGGAGATGCGTCACCATTCGGTTCACAGACGTCAACCAAGCCAATGGTATGATACTCTGATCAGAAGAAAATGCATATCCCGAAGTTTCAACATCACTGTTGCCGCCGAGCAAATCTACCAGAGAACAAAAAGAGCTTGAACAACCTTGGCTGCAGCTGATGCAAAATTTGGGGAGGTAACAGTTTGACAGAAATGAACAATCGAAATATACCACTCGTGACCAGTCGGACAAATGCACTTACTGGATCATATAAATACCCAGTAGAATAAACAATTGGTAAAACGCCTTGAAGGGCAGTTATACACGAAGTTATGCTTTCCAGTTACAGTTAACTGATGCCCTTTGCTGTCCGGGACCATTGCCATCAGTGATTGTATGCTGTCGTGTGTTATATTTTCAGAGTGCACGTTGCCTGTTTCCATTCGTTGATCCTTGGCATCAGTCGCCGTTATGACGCAATGTCTGTCTTCTACCTCCAGCGTGGTAGCACAAAATGACTCACCTCTCCAAATGTTGCCACTGATGTTTATGCAGTTTTTACTTCCGGACGGGACATGTCATGTGGAACTGTAACTATTGGCGTTACAAGGGACATTTGTGATATTTGTCAGCAGGCACACGTTTTTGAAAGCAGACCGACGGACAATAGTGAACCGCGTATTTACAACAGCTATGTTCTGAGCAAAAGCCGCAGTCTACCTAACCCTTACAAGAATGTTAAGCGACGACCTGACTGGGTACTCTCTTTATAGTTCAGACGTGTTCAGCTCAATATAGACTAGGGATTGATCCATACTAGTCCTGATCAGCAACGGTTTTTACATGGGGCTGACGATCCGTTAAATGAATCCGATGCAGAGGTCATTCGTCGGTTTGTTTGGACCGCTTGGTCTCCTCACACTGCCGTAAAGCTGTAATTTGTCAAGAAGTTCCATTTTATACACACGCAAAGTTTATGATCCTGACCATCTGTTTATTCAAACAATACGCTAAACAGAATCACCGCAGGCGTTCATATACAATCATATTCACCTGTATTCAGCTCTCTTATATATCAAACCATGATAATATGTTACCAGACTGCCCGTCGCAAGTTCTACTTGAAGTTGCTCGTGTTGCCAGAACAAGTGTACCTCGGAAGATGGCCGGACAGACTAACTACAATAAGACCGACGTGGTAACAATTTCAGGTCACGATTCCCTCTGCTAATGAGCCAACTTCGTTCCACTTGATTGATGGGCGTTTGTAATCACTTGAAACACATCTAATAATTAAACAATTTTCTACATTTGCTCGCTGACGTGAATATGGCATCAGAATAAATGTGTTCAGACAAACGGAGCAGGTCAAGTAACCCGGATTACGACATCTTGAACTCCTACTCAACTAGACCAAGTTTATCTCGACCAGATCAGCACTGACAAACCCATGGAGGATCAAGAGGTCATCGTTTATTAAGCGCCCAACACTCTAGTGAGATGTCATTAGGCACTGGCAATCAGAGCTGGATCGTGCCCATCTAATTAAACCGAAGGCAGTCAAGCCCAATCATGCTTGTCAACTTATCGTCCACCTCACTGAGCACTGCTCACTGAAGCAGTTGACGCACAGGTGAAGTTTACGAGATGTGCTGGCCATGAAACAACAAGCACGACCTGAAGGGATTGTCCTCTAGTCTAAGCTATATTGGTCGAAACTGATAACCAGCACGAACAGAGAAACTAGTTCACCTGGTACATGGTGCCTGTGGGCGACTCAACATTATGTTAGACCCCCCTCCCAGCTATTTGCATCCCGTTTCGTGTGTTTGCATGTGCCAAGTGGTCTCTGAACCCCCTGCTGTGCTATTTATAGTTGTGGAAACTGCCTGAACCATTATGAACGAACAACTTAGGCTGACCTACTTGAAAGCTTGGCAACCCGATCTGATTGTTTTTCAGGTAAGTTCGTGGTGAAACTGGTTATGGTGGACAAATATCTTTGAATACACAATAGTAGTTGTTAACTCCAACAAACACAGAAAACATACTGTTTCATGATGGTCACCCTCGAACCAACACTGCATAGTCGGTTTCGGTCTCGTCTGGACCTATCTGAGTAGGATGTCGAAAAGCCACCCCATTTCGTCAAGTACCAAAACCCCTATTCCTTCGGCTGGCAGCTCCCTTAGTACGGCTTGTAAGTGCACAAAAAATATCAGTCATTTGTCGTTTCTTGCGAGTTCTTGTCCTGCAAAATGTCTAATGATATGCAATATCGCAAATGCACAAATCGGTTAACTTTCCTTTGCACACCCACGGACAACGGATGTTTCTCTTCACAGAACATTAAGTGAATCTCAAGTAAGGTTAGCTGACTTTTTGGGTTTTCGCCCAAATGACCTGATTGAACACAGTCCGTATTTATTTAGCCATGGATGAGTAATCGGACATTTTGATTGCTGCCAATTTAACAGTACTCATATCTGATCGTGGATTCCGTATTCACGATAACTCCTCGTGTAGTGAGGATGAGCGATCGTGCTATACTACTCACATGACTGCTATCCAGTAGTAGGACCAGAGCATATAGTTTAGAATCGACAAATGAAGGAAGAAACATTCGATTGTAGCAATGCCCCAAATGGTCCTTGTTACGTGAAGGAACCGAGCATTGGTGTCTGTGGCTACCGAGACGGTCTGGGCCGAGTACTACATGCAGATGAGTGGTTTTGTTTGCGGTTCTGTTTTAACGGTTAACCCATATGTTGCTTTGTTTAGTATAGAACCGTTGTGTCATCCGCGTTCTTGTTTCACAACACTCAGCTGATCGTTTTCAATACTAAACTCTATAAATCAATTTCGTCATGGTTAGAACTGAATAGTAAGGTATGTTACTTCTATGAATTAGGCGAGCTGTGTTGACCACTATGCCAATGACCTCACATCAGGCACGATGGAACTATCGCATCTAACTGTCCAGTCACTCTCGCCAATGAATAATATCCATGTCAGTTGCCCATTACGATGGTCCCACTTTCGATTATTCTCAGTCAGTATGAACTCACAGAGTTCCCTTAATTTGTTGAAGACTAATTAATCACTAGTGAACAATCGTAGCGTGTTTTGTATTTTTTTGTCTGCTTTAATAAGAACTAAGCTCAATTACACTCTTTCTCCGCTATTCCATTTGATCTCTCATATTACTAAGCCAACGGTCTGTTGTAAAGATACGACGAATTTGTCCGGATGTAGACTGTGCAACAGCAATTAGCTGTCCTCTTTATGAAATCCTTCTTGCCAAGAAATCTATCCAGATAAGAAATGGTACTGTGAGTAGTGTCCAGTTTATACTGGTTACTACCACCACAACGGACTCTGAACTATTAACACTTGTTTCCTGATACTAGTGTTGTGATCCAAGAACGCGGATGGCACAAGGGTTATTTATTAGACAGAGCAATACACGGGTTACACATGTAAACCAAACCTGACACAAAAACACTCATTTGCACGCAGTATTCAGCCCCAGCTAGTCTCGGATACCACAGATGTCAGTGCTCAGTTCCATTGAGTAGCAGGGACTGTTACGGGTGATGCTGCACCTTGATGATCCTTCTTGCAGTCTTCTTGTGGCCTGTAGGTTGTCAAAAAATAGGCCCTGCACCTGCTACTGAATAGCCGCGGTATCAGTAGTATATTACGATCGCTGAACTCCACTGCACTAGTAAACTTTACCTGCGCCACCGGTTTCGTTCCGTTAGGGAATCATTCGATACAAATTATGGCGTTTTCATTCGAACCCGCCAGCTCTGTGATACTCTAACCGAAAATCTTATTAATTTGGCCATTGGTCCTATAGTTTTCGCCTTAGTGTTGAGGTCAACAACAAACGTAAATTAGGCATCAACAGAAACTAATCCTCTCACAGCCCTACCACCATACTCTTGTCATCAGTGCCTTACTGTTAGTTTGACACACGATAAATAAACGGACATGAAAATGGTCAGGGGTCCAACAGTAATTACAGTTTGGGGTATGCATTCAGAACTGTTCAGTAAGTTTACTTGAATCCCGAGTACACAGACGCTGCTAATTTCTTGTCCAGACCAACTACATTCTTCCAACGCGGTTCTCGATGGTTTATAGCAAATACTTTCAACGAGTAAACATCATGTCAAAGTCATGCACCTGTTCGAGTGAGGTGAGAAGAAACAGCCGATTTGTTAAGCGAACAGAGAAGCTGATGAAGCGAGACTAGGGGGTAAACCACAACTCTATCTTAGTAGCAATTCTGTCTAGGCTTCTGTGTTTATATTCCCACACACACACCCCGAAATGGTGAACAGACCACAGGTTTTTGTGTGAAATTTGTGATGAGCAGAAGGGGGGGCGTTGCTCAAGCTACATAACGAAGAAAATTGACAACTTTGACAAGGACTTTGAAACAGACAAGTGTCAGAATGTGAAGCGTTTATGTTGGGTAGTAAAATGTGGTAAAAATTACTTTCCTCCTCTGAACAAGTGGAAGTTAGTGGATCTGGCCAATAAATGTCGTTTAGCCGATTTTAGGTCAGTGGTCTGATTGGTAGATTAAAAAATATATGCCATTTTTCAACTTTTTCCACTAAAACTGCTTTACGTTCCATACTACTATTAAAATACTTCCGTGTTACTAACTCGATTAAATCACTCCTCTTATGTGTAGTGACTTCCATTCGCATTCTGAACTTTTCCAATAAAAGAAAAACGACCTTCAGAAAATATCGACCGCCCTTGTCGGTTACGTCTCACGGATTGCGATGGGCAATTGCATCTACATTTAAATGAATGTAAACCACGATTGAGTTACTGAGGCACACTGAGAAGAGGGAAGGATATTGAACAGAAACATAAATAAAGCAACCGGAAATTAAATTTTAAGCGGTTTATGTGGGAAACGACGGTTGCCACTACTATCACACATACAATGGGAAAAGCTGATTCACAAACATTAAGGGGAATCTAAGCTAAACTTCCATACATACCATATAAAATTTTGAGATGTAAAAGCAAAAGGCAGTGAATGCAACAGTTCGCATAGAAGACAAAACAGGAAAGTCACGCTGGACGAACTCTAGCGCTATGACGGAGGCAATTAATTGCCGTGCCCTTTCTCCATCACAGGGATGTGTGCCTTGTCAGGGGCCTATCAAACCGCGTATACGACAAGCGTAATTCATAGGCCACTGCGACCGGTTGTTGACACGTCGCAGGTTTAGTCAAGCTGGCTCTCCTATCAGCTGACGTGTTCTTTGCTGTACGAGCCAACCTACACGTGACAAGATGGATGGGGGGTGGAAAACGGCTTGCAATTATATGTTCCAGGGCTTGCAATCACATAGCCCGGTCATCGGCTAGGTGTGTATCACAACGTAATGGGCATGTGAGAGCGGTAGCCGGGCTCAGCAGATCGATAACACCTCACTGACGCGATGACAAAGTCCATGTAGTGAGGGTGAATGATGTCAGCAGGGCAACAATAACAATTTGATCGAATGCCGAATAATTCTGAGCACAGGGGAATTATTAACAATGCGGTGGAGATGCAGGTAGGGCCACACGGAACACAATTCAAAATCACAGACAATCCTAAACACTGAATACATTACACGAATTGTTGAGCCGTTCGCTTTCGTCCCAGAGTTAGCACAGTTTCAGAAAGCTAATGGACAGCCAAGAAAAGAAAAGAATGTGAATAAACGTAGATTATGAACGGACCGTTTGTATCATGACCGCCCAGGTTTATAATGGGCTTTGCTCCAGTTACTTCAATTCACCTGGGAACAGGAAACAGTCGTGCAGCAATTCAGGGTTGTCCTTCGTTGAACAAAGGTAACCGAAGCACAAATGGATACCAAGGTATCATCAGGCTGTTAAGCTGCAGTATCAACAATTATCCTCAGCTGGCTTCATGATCAATTTTTTGAGACGAATGTTCCTTGGGGTGTGTGTGGACTGACCGATACAGTGTTCACCACTTGCTTCTCCATGACTACCGTGGTGAACGCAACCAACCATTGTGTATCATGCCTTCGTTATGGATTTCACTAACGCGTTTGATTCAGTGAATCGTGTAACCCTGTGGACAGTGCTTGGTAAATTTGGCTGTCCAAATCAGTTTGTTGATTTAAGCGAATTGTTGTATTTGAATATGAAGGTGAAGGTGCGGTTGTGTGATTATATTGACATGGTCACTGGTGTTTTGTGGTGTGGAATCATATTTTAGGTCCAATCCTAGTTAGTTTATATTTGACCGTAGTACTGCAGTACGGTTGCCGGTCATAACTCAGTGAACGGTGTTCAAAATGAATATTTCATGGATGATCGTGTGCAAAATATTAGATGTTTCACTTCTACGATCATTCGTACGCTACCGTTTCTAGATGACAAGGTGTAGCTTGCGCACGGTAAAGTAGAACTGCAGTAGTTGACTATCTCGGCTGTCTCGACATCGGTAAGCAAATTTGTTGTAGATGCCAGCACCGGAAAGGTATTTTTTCTTTCAACCTTCTCCGAACGTATGGGCTATGTCTATTCCCGGGTTCTACATCAGTGGATACATTATGAGTAGTTGCGTAGAATTTAGCTACTTGGGTAGCAATCTGTCAATTGATCTGTCAACGGACCGTAAGTTACGAGTTCGCGTGGTCAAGGCTAGTGCTGTTTTCAGACATCTTGAACGACAGATCTGGAAAACCTACAGTTTGAAGATTAAACCAAAGCTGCGTAACCACTGAACAATGGTATTGTTCACACAACTGTGTGTCAATGAAACGTGAATATACTGTATGAACAGAATGTGCGGTATTTGGGTCGATTATATTTATAACAGCCAAGGCACACGCTAGGTAGCTGGCGATCATCCATAATCCCGAACACTGCGGTAGTTCGTCGAGCAAACACATGATATTGAACCTATATAGATGAGCAAGCAGCTTGATTGATTGGGACACGACCGTTGGATGACTGACAAAAGGATCCCGA
Organism: Paragonimus heterotremus; assembly: GCA_013368495.1. Lineage (NCBI taxonomy): Eukaryota > Metazoa > Platyhelminthes > Trematoda > Plagiorchiida > Troglotrematidae > Paragonimus > Paragonimus heterotremus. The sequence goes on from LUCH01002126.1 coordinate 22,767, forward strand.
AGCAGCTACTCTACGGTTGGCTAAAACCAGATAAGCGAAACTTTAGTGGTCAGAAGCCACCATACGAGGCTGTTGGCAAATAAGTCTCGCGTTTTGCTATAGAGTTTAGATCATGAGAGGACGAATATTCGAACAGGAGCTCCTAGAGCAATGTGATGCGGGCGAGAGTCCCAGCGTTCAGTGAGCGTTAGCTGTGCAGCCGTGAACGCGAGCTCGCTGTGAGCAAAGAAACTGTAAGTGTCATAGTTGATCGTGAAGTGAACAGTTGGCTCAACGAGAATGAGCGAGAATGAGCTGATCGTTTCGGTATGGTAAGTCGTCAAGGCATCCACAACGAACTATCAATAAATGGACGGCGAGTCGGTTACACACAAATAGACTAACGTGCTTAATACACATGCATTTTTTCAGTGGTGTGAATATTGGCTCTCGTCTGTCACTTCAGTTTTGTTGGTGCATCGTATCCTGAAGGTTTTATCTGGCTCCTCCGTCATTTAAAATGAACTAGTATGCAATCCCATACAGAAACATCTCCTGCTCCATACTTTCAATGTTTCCTTCCTTAATCTGAACATATCATTGAGGTGTGTTTTTGTTTTATCTCCGAGAGATGAAGGTTTCACTTTAACGCTAACTAGACAACTGGCTAACGAGTATTAGCCCGTTGATCTTCAAAGGTCTCCCTTTGCACGTCTTTCGGCCTTATTCCTTCTGGTTTACACTGAATAAAGGTTCTGTGAGTTGGAACACTAATAGCAGTGCAGCCTAAGTTACATGTCACGAGGTCAGTGTATAGACGTCGTTTGGTAAACGTCCGGTCACTGGCACGTTAAGCTGGAAATGGAGGCCCCACACCGTGGATCGTAAAGTGCTGTTGCTCAACGACTGTACACATGACTCACCATTTCAAGCATCTCGCTCAGTGTAGAAGTTCGAAAAAATAATAAGCTTTCTTTCTAAGTGGTGGAAATTGCTGCCATTCCGTATGGAAAAGCGTTTGCAAAACCGAGCTCGAATAATGCGTGTATGAAACACGCACGCCGTATGTACAGACTGTTGATCACGTGATTAGCTGACGCCTTGTCTACTGCACGTGCCGTCGTGCATGTGACTCAACGGAGCGAGTTGGTGCCGTTCTCATTCGAATGGCACTCGCAAGTGTCTGCGCAAAGCATTATGGTTAAATTGTCAGTCCAACTCGGCCAGGCAACCAAAGTCGGTTCCAGAACTAGGGGCCCGGCATCAAAATTCGGACTCCGAATGAAAGGGCTTAGCCGAATTAGCAGTTATGTTTCGGGCCCGTGTGACACGTCCGACTATTTTAATTTGTCTAATCTCACCAAGGTCCAGACCAACGAACAGACTTGCTAATCGAGTCGGGTGAGCGAACGAGAGCACACCACTGAAAAACCACAGCCATATGAGCTGACTGTGGGTGGGGCGGTATATGCCTATTTCGAGTCAGGGAGCACAGACCCATCGTCCCAGTGTTAGGTCATCACGGTGCACGATAGATAACACTGGCAGTCCACACACGTTGCACCGCTTTAGAGGCAACGATGGACTGGGAACAAGCAGGCATCGGTGAGTGCAAGTGGATAGAGTAAACAAACGATATTTTCTTAACAGATTGCGCCATCGCAGTATGTTTTTTTACCAAACGCTGAATACTAAAAGCTCTTCGTGTTTTGTATCGCCCAACCAATAAGTATACTTTACCTTTTGCTGAAGCCGTTGCAATACACCGATATAAATCTTCAGTTTGTATGGAGAAGTAGATGGTATTTAACCTATCACGACCATGATGTTAAGGGTTTGTGACCACGAATTTACGATATCCGCTAATTGATTTTTGTTATTGATTGAATGTTTTAGTTATGTTGTTTACACAAGCTTACTTCTTTCTATTGTCTTAGTCTACCTATTAGCTTCCGTTTAGTTTTGCGTGCCTCATCGTTAGATCGATACTGTTTGTACTGATAGTTCCTTACTCGACCAGTATAAAATTTGAATACTTTAACTCATGACGACTCACTCGAACGTGACTAGGTTACTTCTGGTTCTGTATGCTGTTCTTATTTCAGTCAATGGCTCATTTATTTGAATCATTGCATGCTTATTGATCATAGTTCGTGTAACGTAATCGATGGGATTGGTCGAAGTGTCTCTGCAAAGTGCGTCTTACATAATCCTACTTGCTTCTTCTAAATTCATCCGGGGACTTAACTGCTTCAAATTGTATCTAACATTCGAGTGTATTTATTCTTCCGAAAAACAACTGCTTTACATAACTGCAATGGATATAAGAGTTGGTGGAACCTACACTACCAAAGAAGTTGCAATTAATATGATAACATGGTTCTGAATAACAGTGCAACCCGTACAGTTGACTCACTGCCACAAAGAGCGAATTGCACCGCGCTAACTCCTCTGAAACTTCTCAGTTAAACACTAAATTTTGCTGTATATTACTAGGCCGATAAGACAACTACCTGAGTCGTCATCACTTTTCAACCAGCTAAGTGTACGATCTTCCACGAAGAGGATGAGCAACGCGTAGCGATTAACCAACTATCCCAAATAATCAAAACAAGATTAAATCACAATGCCACGGCACTAGTGAACAAATCACCAAAGTTAATGATTAGATAACCTCAATAGTTTCGATCGACGGATCGTTTCCAGAAAATGACTTATTATTTTGTGTCAAACGGGCAAAAGATGAACTGTAGTCCCATAATATGGCATTCATACCCAACATAGTACTTCCGAGGTGTCAACATGTTCAGAAACAATGGGGACGAGCCGAGCTCCAGGAAGGTGATGCACACACCACTCAAGCGAAATACAACAACCGGCAACTGACTGTTCGCACAGTTATCAACTTGACGCGACAAAACGAACATCCGGGTCAAGGTCCAATTACCGGCTAGAAACAGGAGGGGCAGAACATAACTAAATACACATTTGGAGGGGGATAGTGTTGGGTCGGATTTTCACATGAGTGAACCTCGAAAGTCGATACATTAAGTCTTGAAAGACCGCATAACAAGTCAGCCATTACTTACTGATCTCAAACTGCATACCAGACAGTTCTGAGAATGAAAAGTGATTCGTTATTCATACCATGGAGAAAGGGTGAATGCTCTGACAAACCGACAGATGGTTTACGGGTGGTCGGACGCGTTTATGGGTTTGACCCTTCCGATCGCGTTCGCGTTGATGGACTAATCGGTTCACAAAGCAGGGTACAACTAAGCAGCTGTTCATGTCCCAGAATTCGACACTGAACGGCAACCAAAACCACTTTTCAGAGCTCTCCATAATGTCTGTCACTTACCTTAACAAATGCAGTTCTGAAAGCATAATCTGATCTTGGTCAGTGTTTTGTATTCCCATTTAATTACACCATTCCTCCAACCAATTTCTGATTCGCCATCGATGCGAATTCATCGCATGTGACCTAGGATAGCTGCGTCCACTCATTCCAAGTTGCCTGCAAACTATTTGGTTAATACCGTGCTGACCTAATTTTCATCAATTTCAGTTGTTGTGACCGCAAAAGACGCTTAGCCTACGTGGTTTGTTATTGCAAGAAATCCTGTACATCTGGGAACATAGGACAACGAACGCGTACACTGATTCGCATGGCTAACGTGTAACCACACACAGTAGGCAACAGCACATTGTCATTCGCTTTGGTGGTATAACCCCCATACAGCATGCACACTTTTTAAATAGTCGCTTCTGGTCCCTCATCTCCCTGGCGTTGATATCTGTCCTTTAGTTCCCGAACATACGTACTATACTACTCACAAACGAATATGCCTGTTATACAACACAGTCACTTCAATTTAAACGGGATTTTTGTCCTCGTTCAGTTCGTTCGCTTTGTTGGTCATTCGAGGTTACACGCTTCTGATTTAAGAGTGCTTCGTCGATGAAATTCTCTCGTGGTTTGCGTTTTTTTTTCGGTTGTGTTTCCAAGATCCGTTTGTTGGTTCACCAAAACAATATAACGAACATCGGAACGTGATGGGTTTCTAATAAAGAAAACTATTTTTTAGCCCAAACTGTTACATAAACATTGACATAATTCCAGTCAGCTGCTCAATTCAAAGTTAGTTCATTAAAACACGGTTTACAAAAGAAAGTTGACTTTTACACAAAGAATTCAGATAATCGAGATTTGAAGAGTTCAACATTTAGAGATCTTTTTTAATTAAAAGAAACAGGGAGTGGTGTCAGATTGTGACACAGTGACAGTTAGGGAGGAGTGGAGTATACCACCCGAACCAAGTCTCTTATTGCCCGCAGATTTTGTTTTATGCAATTCGTTATGTTGTGAACGTGCTGCACACTGACATTTTTTTTAAAGATTCCAACCAAATGTTATTCAGGTATCTTAGATGTCGACAACAAACATCCGTTCTGGTGGCTGGCGTTGTTCTCTATCTCAATGGTGCGCTGATTGAACTGGTCCACGAAAAGCTTAGCAATATTTATTGGGGCATATACGTGAAGTGGACTTAGGAACTGAGTTCTGACTTGAACTGAGCTATTTTATGATTTGCATTGGCTTATCGTGCAGAACTCACTTCTTCTTTCCAGTAGAATTTCTGTGAATAAATGATTTCCTTTTCTGTCTACCTAAAAAAAATTGAACTTTATTGAACGTAAGCATTTGTTATCGTCTTTTTGCGTTTGTAGACCCCTTACTGCGCGTCTCTTTACAAACCAACTCTACCAAAGACTCTACTGTGAACTTGGTGCTAGTTTATGAGTTAGGTGTGCAGATTATTCTAAAACCCATTCTGAAGAGCTGGAACTGCTGCAACAATGGCATCTGATATTGGATATCAGATTCACTTTTGTGGACCGTTTCTGGTTGGTTTGCTAAAGATTGATTCAAGGACCAAATCTGCCAGTTCATTGTAAAACTTCCTCTGTAGCCCCGGACGGAAGTTTTAGGACAGAAGGAAACGAACTAACTCCAATAATATAGCTGAAATTCAACATTTGTGGACATTCATGCAATCATGTAGATGAACGCTTGAAACAATTTATTTTCTTTTTATCCTGACAACATTCATTGAATACAAAATGTTGATAAGGTCTCATTTGAACGTGTTGTCAATCTCTTTGTGTGACAATACACTAAAAAACACCACAATAAATGGAAGAACAGTACCGAATACTCCTCCATAGAACGGAGAACGATCGTTTACTTCCGGTTAGCCGATATACAAACAAGCATCCCTTACTGCCCCAGAATGGTTGGGCTGATTGACCATAGTCTGTGTATAAATGAGGCAGAACAGCTTAAGGATAGTAAATCGTACATCTCCCTGCGATCTCTTGATCAAGTGGGTAAGGAATTGGATTATCGTTCTGATACTTCCTAACACATTGTCAGTGTGAGGTGCTAGTTAAACCATAGTAGAAAATAAGCACGGCTGCCAACTAGTGGTCACTGCCTGCTGCACCTGTAACACGTAAAAGCATACTCTTTTGAGTTTTACCCACGTAAACTAACCAATACATAACACTTCTATTTAGTTAGCACGAAAAATTTGAGTGTATGTTTCATATGTTCAAATTCTGTTGAGGAAGTCTAACCAATCTGTGAAGTAAAAATACTTTTGGGGTCACCACAGATGAATGTTCAGTATTCTAATAACCATCACTGAGCGTTATTCGAATTTTCCAAACAGTGATACTATGCACTACCACGAAAGCCTACACGTTTGCACACATGTTCCCCATCCCATCACGGCAATACATTCATCAGTCATGTGAACAATTCAGCGATCCGATTGCACTTAGATGTAAGAATTTCCATCCGAATGAACAAATTTGAAGAGATATCAATTAGTCAACTTTGTTAAAAACCGAACTTCATCTCACCTATTTTATCTCTATGTGTAATTGGAAGCTATCGGGCCAATTTTCACAGAGGAGTTTTGTTTTTCTCACTTGTTCACTGTTCAAACGCCATTCAAATGAAGGTCGCTCACACACACTGTGTGTGTATGTGCGTACGTACCGACGAGAGCGCGCAAAAGAGACCTAAACAACAAGTCACTTGTGCCTTTGTTCTCAGGTTGTCAACAAAAATATCGCCACGGTCGAACAGATGACGGATAAACGAACGTCCGAACGCACGAACCAAGTAGCCAAATAACCTTGACCGATATGTCCTTTATACGTTCGAATCCTCACCACCATCACCGGTTTATGAAACAAAGCCAGTATACGAAGTCGGTAGGAGGTGAACCACAAAACACAAGTTCGTGAGCCTCATTCAAACCACATCCTGGAGTATGGTTTACACTGGTAAGAGTGTAGGGAGCATGTTATGCAGTTTGGTGATTAATTTTGTTTTGATATTCGTTGCTTCAAGAACAGTGGCAAAAGTCACGTAATCAAAGAAGGACGAGCTAAACAGTCACGATCGTAGACCACAAGAACTAAAATCGATGGCTAACGTGATTATAGACTATGGCAATAGGAACTGTTTATTTCGGTGTATGTAAAACCCAGGTTATTTGTGACAGCAACCAGCATCAGTTGCAGTAGCTCTGGTGAGATGGACTGTAAACAAGTTACCAGTGATTAAGTTAATGAGTGATATGCACATGTTCTGAAGTGGATGATTGAGTGACATTTCAGTAAGTTGTTAAAACGTTACAAACTCCTTTTGCATATATTTGTCCCTCATTAAACCCATTGGCTTAGAATTGAAGTTTAATGTAAGATTACTTCACCAAGGGCAGTGACCACTAGATTGTAACCTTTAGGGGAAAAATCACCCGAATAGCAACAATTATCAACCGTACTTAAATGAAAATCGGTAACCTATTGCTTCTCGATGTTTGCTTCCTCATGGTGCGGTAATATGTGGTACACATGTAGTTAAAACGATTGGAAGAACAAGCCGCTCTTTAGTAGTGTTGAACAGTATGAGATAACCCTGTGTAAATAACTTTTTGAAGAAAGGCACGACCGAAGGCCCATTCGAAGATGTCTCAAATACTGTTCCCGTACGATGTGGAATCGTCAGATCACATTTTGGGCAAAGTTAACATACAACCTTCAGTTTCACTTACTCATCTACGAGTTACTTCATATCAGTGCTTCTCTGAACCTGAGAGCAGTCATTCCCCTGTGAAATAAGCCTTGATGGTCATCGGCGGAAATTGATGTAAGCTGCGGCAAACCATTTTTTTAGTCGGCGATCAACTTTTCTCGATTGTCAACTTTTGTTCAGCGACCAGAGTTACAATTCACAACTGTAAAGCGCGATTATATTCAGACCTTCCTAGATCTGATCGCACTGACCTTGATTAGGCCATGTATGACCAAAAGATGACTACTTACATTCATTAATCAGTATATTTTATTTTTTCTCATCAAATACATTATAGCACAAACGTGAATAGTCTTGAACCAGTTACGATGGTTATTAAAAAGCGAGAAAAACTGTATATGACCTAAGCAAATTTAATTTGCCAACTGAATGTTAATTCTTAGCCTTTTGTTTAATTACTTTTAAGCTCCTGCTGTAACCGAATGACTTCACTGAAAAACATACTACTTAAAACTGTATGAACCAAAGTAGTACACCGGACAAAGTAAAGTAAACACTGGAATTTTATTCCTGAACGGGGTCAACGTTGGGGGAGGCATGGCTACAGTCTTCGATAGCTGCCATTAACTTTCTAATAAACAGCAAGTACTAGGTTGGAAGTACTTTGTGGACCCGGTAATCGCACACAGTATTTGTAACCATGGCATTATTACGAGTGTTTGTGGCTCGACCAACTGGACGAAACGGATAGCAAACACTGCGCTCCATTGGTTTCTGTCCAGCTTGTATTGTTAACCCTAAATCAGCCCTGTTCATTACAACAACTTGAACTGAATAGCCACTTTGACAACACGTAACAGGTAATAAATGGCATTAAGACCCAGGATAAATAGTAGATATTGTGACTTTGAAAGTGTTTATTGTTTAACCACGATAATGTGCCTGAAATATCTGAAAAATGAACATCTTCAAGTTGTGATTTTCCATGGCATTCGCGTCCCATGTATTCTGGCTTCATGTGAAACTCATGTGATTTATACGTATTGTAATAACTCAAATGTATTACAACTCTACGTTCCACTACCCTTCACCGTCATTTGGCCCATTGACTACACACACACACCCTAGATAGGTATAAATCCCTTGAATCAATTCGTTCCCTCGGCTGATCCGACGTCTGGACAATGATGATACATTATCTGCTATCCGCACCTACACTGTCCACTCAATGTGTAACATGTTTTTGAGGGCTTGTCCAGATCAGTATATATGTTTCCTTATAAAAAGTGAATGGCCTACCGACCAACGTTCCCATAATGACTTGTGATTTCTGCTGCGGGCCGACGAGTGTGCGAGGGATTGTCTGATGTTCTCAATCGATATCCACTTGATGCTGGTTCGTTTAGACACCAGTCTGTCGAACACTATTTATTGCTCATATTACACTTGGCATCCGAGTCAATAAGTCATTAAAGCTTCACTTGAACCCGTCAGAAATTGAAGAACAAAATGGCCACTTCAAATTACTTTCTTGAATATTAAAGGATGTGAATGAACCTAGTCTGACATCTGGATATTACCTAGCGAAGCATTTGACCATCTCGGCTGCCCCAACCCTGTCGCCCTTTCCAGATTTCTTCGTTAGTATGAACTAATCCTATTCTTGTAACGGTGGGATTTAATGGCACAGTAGTTCAAATGTGTGCGAATTATTTTAACCCTTTCAAACCAAGACGTAAACGATATACAGCGACAGCGGATAAATTAAATGACTTCATGACCATACCAGAGGCCTGTAGATCTTCTTAAAAACGTAACTAAACTAACGCGTATCCCCGCATCCTTTTGTATGACCCACTCACGCTAGTGAGAAACAGCAAAACCACGAGGTCTAGTCTATTTCGGTTTCTCACCAATACGTTTGTTTTCAATTATCAAAAATTGCAACACTAAATCGTTAGAAAAGATATAAATTGAAAATCGGTCAAAACTTATCACAACTTCTTCATTCCCATAAACTTTTCAACTAGCCCCATTCGAACAAAGGCACCATACTAGAGTTTTGCTTATGTTAGGGCTCATCACTAGTGCATGTTTTCTTTTTATGGCCGGGATGTGAATTCAGGCTATGCTTTCATGAAAGACCACTGTTAAGTCCCCCCCGCACGGACAAGGAGAAGACGAGTTGGTAACACACTAATTACGGAGTGTATCACTTGGTTCGATGGTACAGGTATATAGGAGAAGAGGCGTGTACGCTCAAGAGTGCCTGTCCGATTCCGATCCAACAAGTGCGTTCCGTCAAAGAGTTTAGAGACAGAAGCCCTAAGTTGTTGCTCCTAGAATAGTGTGTTTCTGAATTGGTCTTTCTTCGTTTTGGAGCTGAAAAAGCCGAATACCGTCTAAATTCTAACAGACCACCCCCCCATGTGTAAAGTATAATATCCTAGAAACTCAAGCGGAGTTACACTAATTCGAAAGTTTCTTTCAGCACTGTTCTAGTTTTGGCCCCAACTACGTAACTCGGATTCAACCATTATTTGTCTTAAAGTCCGTTAACTTGTAAAAATGATCTGTTGTATGATCCAACTATCGAACAGCTGTTTAAACGAGTAGTTGGTCCACTACTTCCTTGTTCATTCTCGTGCACCGACATAAGTGCCCTGATTAGTGGTGTTTCTAAAATCCAGGTGTGAATCGTTTTGAGGCAAAAAAAATCGCATCGTTAAGTTCATATCTACAGCAAATCCGTTTCGACAGAACCATTTCTAATGACCGTGTCAAGTACTATCGCATGCACGTATTACAGATAGTTTATTAACCAGTCTGACCTAGCTCCCGCAGTCCATAGCCTACGACGGATGTGGCAGCATTCGTTTCGAAACTGTTTTCAGCCAACTATGTCTGAATAGTCTGAGCAAAGTGGGTGTTCGGGAAAGAGGACATCGTGATCCGGTATACCACGGCGAGTGTAGTGTACAGCATGCTTAGCAGCTTCCAGCATCGATGGGCAGTTTGAAATGAAGTGTCTTCGGCTTAACGGAAAGCGATAAGTCTCGATGGTGTTGATTTTCATTGTTTCGTCACCATACTGGACCTGTGAAATTGGTTTGTAGCACTGACGGGACACAAATGAGCAACAGCCAGGTGTGTGAATCTACCCACACTTATACCGTAAAACATGTCCAGATTTTCCACATTTATCATCTTGGAAGCTTCGTGGCAATTAAATGTAGTGTCACAAAGGTCAAAAATGTGTGGGTAAAGTCAAGAACAAGTTTAGGACGTCATAGTGAAGACTTGTCCTACTACACTGATATCAGATTCTGGCCTGAAGCCAGTTGTCTTATTGACTATGCGCGTTTTTGGCGACATCGTCTTGTACGCGTTGTGCCATTTTCACGAATGCATCAAATCCCTAATGCTTCCGATTGGTATCTGACTGATTACTGATGTCCTTGAGAGGCATCCATGATTAGAACTGAGCTTTGTTATTTCATGGTGGACTGTTTAACTCTGAGTGGTTGTTTCCTCATACACCTGTGTGTCTCTTCTGACCTTTTGCAATCCAGTTATGCTTAATATTTTGATGTTGGTTATTTAAAGTTTGTTTAGTCTGAAACGTAGCTGGCAAACTGTTACTAGATGACAGCAATCCCTCACCTACATCGTGGTATGTTTTGTTTCGGAAAACTCGTCCGATCGTGTACCTAGTCAATCAAAATTCAGCAGTTCATTCAATCAATGGTAACAGACGAAGGTGATTTATTTGGTGTACGCTTAAGAGCAGATGCACACTAAATATGCTAAATACACTCCTGATTTTGTAAGTAGCCATCCTATCAAAAGTACTTAACGTCCACTGCTCCTGATCAACTCCTATGATTCATAGACTAGCCTTGACAGGTCCCCACGCCTTTTGAATCTAGGACCACTGACGGACGATTATTCAAGTTTACAGGGAAATAACCAGGGTGAAATATCCCCAAAATTCTGTTTCTTAAAAGTTAAAACGCATGAAAATTGACAAGAACTTGAAATATCACACGTATAGCCACACTGGTCGTATATTGTACAGTTAACAAACAACGTTTAACTTTCTATTGGGAGAATCAAAATTCGTATCTAATCCTAACTTTTTCTCCATAATCCTAGCTAATTAAGCTGACACGATTAAATGTAGTCTTGTACACTCAGTACACAAGTAGAACTCATTAGGCTGCTCAGACATGATCTGAAAAGCACACGGCCCACGTTTTCGACTCAACGCACTTCTACGGGAAGATGGTCATCTCACATTATCGATTGTCTAGGTGACGGTTGCTGAATACACAAACTTACATGTCTGTCATAACTTCACCCACCTGGATTTCATATCCCAGTCGGTGAAAGGGAACAGGACGATCGATACTGCATTGTCTTGAAAGATGCATTGTTTTTGTCCTTGTAAGTTACTGCCGAGTTAATCCTGTTGTGTAGAAGATTATCACTCCAACTCTTAGTTGTTTGTTGCTGGTTTGCACTGCGGTGTATTCTTGTTACATCTGCCATCTTGCCCTCGGCAGTAACATTCTCAGATGCAGGATCAGTCGTAACTCGATACTTGCGGGAATGATTTATTGATGATGTTCTGTGTGATTGGGATCAGCTGTTTGAACAGACCATGATAAATAGCCGATAACATGAGGCGAACTGTGTCTCGTACACTCTTGTATAAACAGAATGAGCAGTACCATCTTGAAATATTCGGCACGGAGAGGGGTAGTATTATGATAAAAACTAAGTCCTTGTAACTTGTAGTATTTAATGTATGGTTAACTTTGACCAACTCACATCTTCTGAGTGATCACATGCATGAACGGAACCCCCATCACTTTGTATTGCGAAAGTACTCTTACATCACATGATAAGAAAATGACCGACTGCTGCCAACTACTCGCCTGAGATAATCTACCGTCCTATCACAGCAGTACATTTAAGGATTTCCTCGTACACAGTGTAGAGTTTCACGCCTCCCACTTTCTAACTGCTTGCCAATTTTTTATTCGTTTGCATATTGATCTCGATGAAATTGTGTTTTACCGGTCAACTTTCTGACTAGGTTAGTTAGATGTGTTCAACAAAGTTATACAATCAGTGAGTACCCTGGAGACGACAAGAATGACAACAACATTCTCATTCTCATTACCACTGTCATCTCTTTCTCAACGTCAACACCACTGGCAACATTAGCAACACGGACAAACTGTTTTACCCATTACACATGAATGAACAGTATGCCCAGAATTTATGCTCTAGTCATTACCACTGGACCGTAAACACAGGACGTTCTTGTTGTTCTAACAGTGGAAGCTTGACTTTTCTATCCTTCAGTTAGCTACTATTTTCCAGTTTTCTTACGTTCCACGTTCCGAGTACTTGTCATACGACGGTTTTCTGGTCGATATCATGACGATAGAAACCGGACAGTTGGACGGCCCTAAATCAACTGATTATATCGTGCTCAAACAATATGTTTTATTCTTAACATTAGTGAGCTTAACCCCCACGATTACCATGGCAACAAACACAGAATAAAGTAGTTTCATCCGATTTGTTTTGTAGATAAGTGTCATGATCTAGCTGAGGTGTAATATATAGGCAAAAAATGTACCAATTTGTACTGACGCGCTCTGGACAAACCAATGGGATGTACACTCTGGGAAAATCTGAAGAATTAAGACAATTTCCAGACGTGAAAAAACACGTACTGTTGAATTTACGCTGCATACATCGAGAAAGTGTCCGAACTTACTGGGACAATCGTGATGCAGTTTCGTTGATACCGGGAATTGAGTACTTTGTTAAAGCAACGCAAATGTCACACACACACACAGAACTGCGAACTCCAACAGAAACATCGATCA
>LUCH01002126.1:38809-85018 GCA_013368495.1 Paragonimus heterotremus
GTCTTAAGTTTTATGTTGGACTGCCTATTAATCTCCGTTTATTTCCGCGTGCTTTACTGTAAGACTGACATTATCTGCACCGTTAGTTTCTCACTCGACCAGTTTGAAATTTGAATTTTGTTCGCTTGTTCTCAACTAATGATGACCCATTCGAACGTGACTGGTACTGTATGCTATTTCTATCGCAGCTGATGACTCATTCTTATTTTACACTTATTTAAATTGATGTTTGTTAATTGATCATAGTCCGGGTATAGTAACCGAAGAGATCGGTCGAAATGTCTCTGCAGAGTACATCTTACGTAATACTACTTGCGTGTTCTAAATTTATCGGGGGGCATAACTGTTTCAAAGTTGCTACTACATTGTAAAGTACAACGATAGAAGTGGAATTTGGGTAACTGATGTAACTGGTGATCCACGCAACCAGCATGATCATCCCAAGTTGCTAGAAGTCACGAAGATCACCGGCATTCTACTGATTGAACGATTCCAAACGAGTAGGATAGATGTTCACATTTGCAATGTCTAAAGTAACCTGTAACACAAGCCAATGTTTTATCTGAGTGACAACATATCCTTCACATAAGATTTGATCTACTGTTATTGCAAGAAGTGAACCCGTTGTCAGCATTGTTATACTCAGTTTATCGGCAACCGCTTTCCTTCTCGAAAACAGTTTCCAAAGAATCTGCAGGTGAATAAATAGTCCACGATCAGCTATCAGTCCTGTTGTGAAAATCACCGAGCAGAAATAGCTTGTTCACAGAATTAACCAACGTGAATCTCAGTCTATACCGCTCTGTAAACTGCATTTGTACTGTTAATTGTGCTTATCGTTGTGAGACCACTGTCCAGTAACTAAGTAATTTACCCTATCGCTTGACATGCAATTAAACAGTACATTGCAGTTAATCCATAAATTACGGTAGGAGAGATGGCATTAGCAGAGACCTCAACAAGAATTCTGTTTTCGGTCATTGTGGTTGTCTAGTGAGGATGAACAATCGCACTATACTACTCACATCCATATCATTCAGTAGCGAGGCAGGAACGTGGATTTCGACATCGTAGTAGCCGCGAGAAAAATACAAGAAGCATTGGAATGCAGCGTGGCATGAGATGGTTTTTGGTACATGAAGGATTTGAGCGTTGGCGCCCGAGGCAACCGTGATATTCCGAGACCAGTGTCGTATGTAGATTAGTGTTTTTGTTTGTAGTCAAGTTGAAGCGCATAACCCATGTATTGGCTTCCTGAATAAACAACCCGTGCGTCATCCGCATTCTTGACTCACAACATTTGGCCAAACTGGAATTCGAAAATGGTCGAGCCCATTTATACTAGCACAGTATTATACTACTACTAAGTATTTGTCCTCCGTGACTAACCTGGAGTGCCATCAATCCATTGAGTAATGGGATTAATCATACAGTTGACGTTACGATAATTCTGACGGGCAATAATTTGACTTCTGACCCCCAGTTTGTTTCTTGAGGTAGTCAGTAGGGCAACATGCAATTTTAAAAATTCCGCAATTATCTTTCGTCCCATCAATGTGTTATAGAGACTACAAGCTTTTACCATTCACCGGTTTTTACATAACAATAATCGCATCCAGATTCCCCATATGTAGTACTTTTGTGACCGCAAAAGACCTTTGGCTTGCACAATCGTCTATTACACGAATTTCTGTACAGGTTATGTAGAACATGAGACCACGAACACGTACACTCATTTGCACGACTGACGTGCATTCACACACATTGGGTGGCAGTAAGTTGTCATTCGTCCTGATTACACTTCCCACATAGCGCGTACACGTTGTTTCAGTAGTTTCCTCTGATTCGTCGTCTTTTAGACGTTGGGACTTGCCTTTTTACCACTGAAGTCGCTTGTGAGTAGTATACTACTCACAACGAAACTGCCTGTTATGCAACAGTACTTTGGAAATTTCATCATAACCCACGTGTAACCACTTGATTGTGTTTTTTGCGCATAAACTGAACCCTGCTAATGTACCCATTTAAATGCTGACAGGTCGTGCGATTGACTTCGGATATTTCAATACAATGACCACCTTATCAGGTAACACTCAAGGTGTTCCATTTCAGAGTTATCATAACTCATTGTTGAGGTTCAGTCGCTTGGTTGAATAGTTAACCTAAGATCCCTATGTCTCATAGTCCTTTTCTTTGAGGGAATAATATAAAACAGATTATCATACCACATTTTCTTGGACATTGTTTATTAGTTATTTGAACATGTATAGACGATTGGTTGCGGTGTTCACAAACTGTTGTTTAATCAATGAGATGCTGTGATTTATGCCGGTGTGTATACACAGTTGGATAGGACGTATTAAGGATGCTCTTTGCAGTCATCTTTTGTATTGTACTAAAAAGTGATTGCAGTAACATCTCTTCCAAAGCCCGTAGGTGTCAGCCAACAAAAACTGAACTGATGGATGCTCACCTCAGTCGTGTTGGTCACTAACAATACATTCTTAGTACAAACAGGCTGCACCATAATGTCAAAGCTGTCACACCATATAAATCCTATACAGCTGAGCTTTACTCTCAATATCTACTAATATCACGTGTTTCTCTAAGTATATAATTCGAAAACATGTGAGTATACTATATTCTGCAAGGTGTGTCTGCACCAGTCTATATACTGAATATCCATACTGATGAACCGGAGAAAAGTGACATATTGCGCAACCCCACATGTCAACTAGTTTGATACCCATGTAATGTTTTATTGGACTCCAAAGGTTACCATTCAAACCTTCTTCCTTATTGTGGATAAAAGGGCAGAGTATGAATGTCAGCTGGAGTATTTACATGCACTTTGTTGCTGTCACAGGTGTTTGTCCTATTATATGTTACTAATGCCATACAAACGAACACAAATTGAACCGTTGCTGCAAAAACTTTCTAAGACAGTCTGTAGCTGTTTCTTGACAATTATATTAAAACGAAAAAAGGACTTCCCTCTTCTTTTGTAGAACAGATTTTCACATCGGTGATATGTACTACCACTACTATTCGTAGGTAACTAATCTCCCATTTTCCGGTTCACGTTTTCAGTCACAGTTATGATGTAGGTTAAGGGTATATCTTCTCGAGCCAGGGGAACGATTCGTTTCTCTCACTGGTTCCAGTAGCTACTATCCCATCCATTTTCAATTCCGTTTAAACTGAGAGAGCATGCTGACCAGAGAAAGGATTGGATTCCATGCAACATTTTGAAAGGGTTCAATAACAGAGAACGATAAAGTATTACCCTTTCATTGTTATGGTATTATCCTATTACAGTATCACATTGGTCGTCCGGCTGAACGAATACAACTCAAGAATGTCACGATAAGTTTTCTCATTAACGGCATTACTCACAGCAACTGGATTACGTCTAACGTCTTTCCAGACGTTATACATGTACAGATTCGGTCTCTCTGAACAACCGGGTGTGTCGGAAGCATCGCAACTACCTGTCTATTTGTCTCCCACACACGAAGCCTCCCATCACTCCGACACAAAATGAAGCTCGATCGGTCTGTTCAAATAACTCGACTCCGCACAGGGTCATTCTACATACAGAGTTTTGTCACCCAATCCATTCTTACTTCTCTGTGTCTCTCAATCAAAAGAGGTCTGGGTTGATTCCCCACACAATTCACGCGTTGTCGCGATATGTGTAAGAATGCCGAAAAGTATTCAAGCTCGTTAGGTGCATGACTGAAAGCAAGCTTATTCGATTACACTGTTCAAAGATGATGCCCTCTCGTCTAGTCACTATGTCGATCATTTTCACTCGGTATTCATACGCGTACGGGTGTCTTGTCAACAGTCGACTCTGTTTTATACAACTCTGGCTATTCTATGTATCTGGCTTGCTAAAGACCTGAACTAGGTTGTTCAGCATGAGCACTCCGATCAGTAAACAAAGTTTACAGGAAAAGCAAATAATATCTTACCTTATTGACTAATATAGAGTCTGCCACCCTTCTCATCTATCGTTACACACCATTTTCATGTCTGTTATGTGTACTATGCATATGTGTCGTTCGTGTGAATGCGTACACTGCTTCGTCTTCGCGCGTCATACTTTCTGTACCCACATGGTCGTTGTTAACGCAACCCACATGTCATAGCATACAGTTTAGCAAACTATAGAAAGCAGGCTCTTTGGTATTACTACGTTGATTCAAACAGAACACTTTCTAACCTACATCGGAACTAGTATGGTGGAATCCCTGTAGTCAGCAATTACTGCGAATCATTGTATATAGCCTGATGATACGGTTAATTCGTTTTTCGTATCACTATATCGTTGACAGTGTTGGTGGAGTAGAGTGGGATTGGGGCGCGAAATCCACCACTCTAGTCTCGTATGGGATAAGTAATGTAATAAGTATGCTGTGAGCTGCACACTGAAACATGGCAATCTCGATGGCCAACCAATTACATTCTTTATATGTGTTCACTAACTAGTCTGTGGAACAGTTGATGCAGTAGTCCTTTTTACAAAAAGAAACAGCTGCACGATGAATGCCTTATTTACTTGACAGAGCTCGACCTTTGCGTTCAATGCAAAAACGGATAAAATAGCTGTGTGCAGGATGGTCAATGCCATAATTCTGTGCCGTGTGTAACAATCACCAACTTTGTTCAACCTCAATTTTTTGACTAAAAATCGCACTACTCATAAAACTACTTCTAATGAGCAGAATGCCCAGGACTTTATGTAGCATACATTCATACACAGCACAGCACAGAAACGACCGTTTAATGCTACAGTTACACCAGTAGCAGAACTGTCTGAGGGCTGTTGTGTGAGCATACGTGTTTTCTTGACACATGGCGATCTGGACATCAAATTATCTGATAGTGTCAGTCAAAGGCTGGTCTAATCGTTCGCTCACCTTATCGAATGCAAACACGGTTTGAACCGATATATCGAGAAGCTTGTTGCCTTACGACTGTTATTTGTTTGGCTAATGCTAGCGATATCCCAGAATACCTGATGTACCGCCAGCATATATCAGGCGATAAAACCGTGACAAAACTATCTAGCGTAGCGCGCAGGATTTCGGAGATACATACTCTCAATACGTCCACCGTATCGTCCACGACCAACGCTGGCGTTAACTCATCCGGATCGGCTGCTGACCGATCGGCATGGACAAGATGTTACGAAGACAAACGATTGGTTTCTTGAGCCTCGGAGCAAACACTTCACGATGGCTGCACAGAAGGACGTTCGGAAAGGTCTTTTCTGTTGGATCAGGTTGAACCGCCCAATTGTGTACAACAGAATTTAAAAGAATGTGCGCACGTGCCTAGGAATCAAACAGGGATGTAACTGATTCAAGCCGTGATGATCCAACGGGAGTGAAAGCGTTACACACGAGAGAACCACGGGTGAGGAAATCCACGAACTCCAGGCGCCGGAACATATCGAAGCCAGCAGTCATGAAATAAACCTCAATACTCCCAACTATCACAGTGTTTATAAAGTGTTCACTTGTAGAAAGCTCCTCACGGAATGGGCAGGGACTTCCTTGATGACGCGAAAGATCATGGAACTAGAGACGGCTAAATACAAAAAGGTATTATCGCCCAACTTATGTCATTAAAATGTATTGTGATTAACAAACAAAGCCTTTTATACCATACTGACACGCTCGGACACTGTTTTTGCTTACCGATTTGTTGATGCTGAGGTTAGAATATAACCAGTTTTGAACCCTCGAGCATCACCAAAATTCAGGCTAATTAATCGTGAATCCGCGTTTATACTGTTGGCATGACGAAGTCATATGGAATATCTTTAACATTTGCTCGAATACATCCGTTTCATCTGCTGATATGTTTCCCACATGTATGTAACATGGATAGGGAGGAAGATTTTCGAGAGGTTCACCATGTGCATTGGCTTACAGGATAAAATGGAGACTTCTAAGCCGCATACAATAACTGCTTGAAGTTCGAGTTTATAGAATAACATTAGGATTGGTAACAAGAAAGCTCAAAGTCAGCATACATGAGAGAGTAAACACATCGATTTACGAGTAAGACATCACAGTCCCGCAGATTCGACTGGCTAAAAGCTTGCTTGTAACCAGTTCACCTAACGAGTCATTCATCATGTCGATTGCTTGTACAATTTGGATCCGACTGTATCCATGCTCGTCGCTGTACGGTTGTTCCGATTACCATCAACACCCGCAGCATGTTAACCGTCAAGATTCATCATGACGTAGGAGGGTTGGGGGGGGGGAACCAGAAGGTAGAGCCAACAGAATGGGTACACATGTAAGCAGGAGACTGTTAAGAATAGAAAATATTGCTGACAGCCTCAGTGTAATGCTGTGTTAGTACGCCGTGGTCTTATCCCCAACTATTCAGTTTTCATATGTATCATGTACACTGGCTGGTGTCATCCAGTGCTCATGACTAAACGCAGACATCGATGGTCAAATAGTTTAAGACAGTCAGTGTTCTCTGCCCTCAACTGGCGAGTCTGAACACCGTATAATAATACCATTTCCATTGTTACGCTATTTTAGCGTCCCTTGGATTTCGAGTAGAGGATTGTTTGTCACTACAGGTGACCTGAATTTATTAGTATCGCCCTAGTCTAAAAGACACGGCCAATCACAACTTTCTCTAAACAATAGTAATCAGCACAACCTCAGGAAGTCAGGAAGTCAGGAAGTCAGGAAGTCACTTTGAGACTGTAAGTCCCACCCTACTGTATTCGACAGAATGCAAACTGTTGTTTCAAGCTGCTCGTTACTTGGACATTATCAAGCAATGGCAACTTGCCATTGACGTCGCACGCTAGGTATAAAGGTTGCGATGACAACAGATGAGTGCTGCATATAGTCCTTCACTATTGCATTGGTGATGAAATTAATTAACAACACTGAAAGTTGGTAGCTTTGGTGTTACCCGCAAAACAAAATGTAAACTTAAGTGTGATAATAAAGTGTTCATAGTATGTTTATGTTCCAGTTCGACACAATACTGTGCTCAGACAACTCTGCAAGGGTGAATCGAACGTAGTTGATCAGCAAACTGACCACTGGCTGGCGTTACGCATAACGCTGGTCCAGAAGTTGACGAACAATAAACATCTACTCCACATAACCCCATCCTAGAGGAAACCCTGCCTATTCTTTCCAAATTTTGACCATCTGTGATACAATAAGTTTGCGAAATAGGTTAAACTCCAGAGTAGTAGTTGTTGCCGAAACTAAGCTTAACAAGTTAATGATTTCTGTGATTTCAACTTGGAGAGAAGTCCTAGTCGACGGGTCATCGGCTGGAGTTAACAGACAGTAACTGTGTCTTCTATCGAGGCGATCGGGCAACCTGATCATTACTCACAAGCAAAAGTGGTTGAGCGTTCACACATGCTAATTCGGTCGTGCCTAACCTGAGGTCGATGGCGCAGTGGTAAACACGGTTGCCTCATGAACAGCGTGGCGAGAGTTCTAGTCCCGGCAGTGGTGGTGATATGCCCTACTGACGTGCTCTAATTAGAGAGAAACTCGAGTCTGGTGCTTCTTTTCAAAAGAGGCTGATTGAAGTGTCTATAGGAATGTGACAGCTGTGATTAATTGTGGATGTTGTTTAATCTATATGAAAACCAAGCTAGTTTGTCCCCATGTTTTTTGTGAGAAATCTTGAAATACTTCTTGAATATTTGAGTGATAACCGATCTACCCTAATTTCGAAGATTGTTGTCAGTCATGTGCATTGGTGTCACTTCGAGGTAGCTCGATGCAAACTGGTGTGTCCAAATATACTTTTCACACAAATCAATGTTGGTTTATGAATACCTGAGGAGTGCTTTTGGTATTATACTCTATCACTAGTCATTCAAACCAAATGAATCATACTAGCGTGATGGGACAGAGAATGGAAGCACGTATATTATATTGAAGTTGAAGCAATCGTGTCAAAACACTTACCACTGTAGTGAGGAGGAACGATTGTGCTATACTACTCACGTCACTGCTATTCAGTAGTGGGGCCAGAGTGTATATTTTGACATTGAAGTAGCCGCAGGAAAAATACAAGAAGAAACATCAGAGTGCAGCATCGCATCAAATGGTTCTTGATACGTAAAGGAACGTAAATGAACTGGGCATTGGTGTCTGTGGCAACCGTGACGTTCTGGGCCCATGACCGTGCGCAGATCAGTGTTCCTGTTTGTTGTCTTGTTGAAACGCACAGCCCGCGCGTTGCTTTCCTGAATAAACAACTTTTGTGCCTTCCGGGTTCTTGGCTGACAACACCAGTACATCGACATCCTTTGCTACACACAGACACGAGGCCACTTGAGTTAACAGTCTTACTGTATTGACAGCTCTGCTACAGCTATAGACCCCAGCTTGTTTGGTCAGTGTTTTCCAGACTTGTTTAATATGTCACCACTTTAACTTCCTAGGCGTGATGTCACCACTCCTTCTTTCATACACGGCTGACGGTATTCGTATCGGATTATCTTGTCCCAATGATCGAAGTCAAAGTAAGCCCGCGTAAATGACTTGCGCTGCACTATTTGTGGTCCTACTCATATACCACTTGTCCAGTGTAAACCTAAAGGAGACGTATGAATAAGGTCTCTGAGTCCAGCCGATCAATGCTGTTCCGGAAAATAAACAGAGAAACTCCAGTGATAAGATCTAAAAGGGAAAAGAGAAATCCTAAAAATATTAGGCTAGAAATAGTACATGTTAGTGCACTCTAGAGAGGATATGGAGTAACAGCAAAATACGAGGTTGAGCTGAAAAAGCAACCAGACATTCATTATACAATGCACCAACAAAGCTGAGGAAAAAGGAAAGGTAGAAGGCCACCGACACCCAGGTGTCTGAGAAGGAAAGCGAGTGATTTGCCAAGCGATTGCAGTCGTTGGTTGAGGCGAACAGAAAAGTAGATATAACTGGAATACCCTACTTAAGTCTAACTTACCTATCGTCTTTGTTGGCCTTGTGCTAACAGTACGTTAATGACCTACCAATCTGAGACGGCGAACGCATTCGCGGCCGCACAAATCACAATGTCATATAGTCATATAGCCACGATCTATGACACCTATGGTTCTTTTGCGTACCGCTCGCTTGACTTTACGGTCTCACAAGTGTTGCACACTGAACCCTAGTACGTCCGACCGGATCTTACTTCTCCAGACCGTCTGGCTGAAGGCTAAATCCTCCTAAGATCTGAAATCGATATTACAAAACAAAAGATTTATTTGGATAGCATCCTGGTATCTCAGCTTTTGACCACCCGGATTTTGCTTGTCTGCTTTTGGTTGTCCGTACAATAGCTGTTTTGGAATCCGTTCGAGACCCATTCCGCGAACATGACTTAGCCAACGAAACTGAATGAGAGTTAGTCGGGTTTCACTCCCGCCGGTGTCCGCTCGCCGAAGTGCCTCAGTGTTCGGAACCATGTCCGACCATCGAATATCCAGGATGTGTCTTAGACATTGTACATGAAAGTGGCCAAAATAATTCACATTCCCTGGGTACAGTGTTCAAGTTTCGCTATCATACAGTGACGTATGCTGTTGTTCGCAGACGGTAGTGCATTATTTGCACATAGCGGAGAGGAAATTCAAAGACTGGCTACGACTCTGGCGACCGTGACATACAAATTCGTTTTGGATAAAAATACAGATAAAACATTTTTATTTCAGTCTTCTCTGGGCGGATGTGGAGTGCCTGTACCTGGAAACACTGTATATAGCTGCAGGGACTTCTGCTACCTGGGTAACAATTTGCTCACAGATCTGCCCGTGGATCGCGAGCCGCGAGCTCATGTAGCAAAGTCTAGCGCTGCTTTCAGAAGTTTCAGAAGATGTGTCTGGAAGAGCCACAGCCTAAAGATGAACACTTAATAGTGCTCAGTGGTGTTCGTGACAAATTATTCGGTATTCGCCGGCATGTTCCGAAAGGCTAGTACTTGTACCGGCCATAGACCTTCACGCGGTGAGCTGGAAGTCGGAACGAATTTCTTTCCCCGCATGAATTCCGAATTGCTCTGTGATATCTTCGTTTGGGAGTGGAGCTGCAACGGCAGTCGGCGGCGAGTCGATGATAATAAAATATAACCATGAAGAGGCTTCTCAAGTCACTCATATTCTTCGGTGTGGGCTTTAAGTGAATTTGTTTCAGCTTCCTTGTACATGCACCAATGTCTGACTTAAAACCCGAACGTTTCAGAAAGGCAACCTCTTTGAGTAGAAAATGTTATTTCGAGGGTTCTAGTTCCAAAGAAGCTTCAGCCAGGCTTCCCAGTACTGGCTCTGGGATCAATATTTTCCCTTGTTCTAGTCTGCCATGAAGTATGACGTCACTCAGATACACTAAGCACGTTCTGTGAGTCAGATCGTGTTATACCTTTTGAAGCAAACGTTGGAATGTTGCTAGTGCACATGATAAGTCAAAAGGCACAATCTGCAATCCATATAGTCTTTAAAGTACTGTGATGGCCGTCTTGAATCGATTGTCCTTTTCGTCTCCTACCTGCTAATAATCTGAAGCCAAAGCTGATTTATTGAAATGCGTGGCTCCACTGAGTGCATCAAACTTATCACTGACTCTCACCTGTAAAAAGGTGTCCGTTCTGTTACTTGACTAAGCCTCCTAGAGTTGACGCATAATCAAGGGTCACTATCGTTCTTCTCTACCAGAACTACTGGAACAGCCCAACAAAAATTCAAAGATTGAACTGTTTTGGTCCATAGCATGTCGTCGATCATTATATGTATCACTTTTGGACGTGTGTCGTTATACTTCGGGGAGGTATTTAGATGCGTGACACATCCCATGTGTATATTCCATGTCTCTGAGGATGTGTATGACATTTTTATTCTCTTCCAGGCGGACGTGTGTGACAGACTTCCAATCATTGATTTTAAGGAGTCAGCTCTCATTGAATTCTCAAGACCTCCACTCGTTCGGGTCACCTCACCATTTTGATGGCTCAGACTGGAAGAAGCTGTAATTGTGTGGAGGTGGGAATCGGCCTCCGGCAAACCTTGGGGCAACGTGAAAATATACTTCAATCTCACACTGATCCATCAACCCAGCAATACTTTTGGTTGCGTGGTTGTCCTCATTCGGCATACCCTAACTCTGACATATTCTTTGATATAATCATCTATTCTGCTGCACACATAGTCAAAAGTCCTCACAACGCCTGAATCTGGTACATCAATCTATAAACATCAGGCTGAAAGTCTGATCCAAGTATTCATACATTTGAAACACCAGCCTGTCTTTTTCTTCTTTTCTAATCCCCCAGTATAATCTGTTTTGATCCACAGTTATACACAGTTTATCAAGGTAGCGGTACGCATCTAGTTCCGGGCAGAACAAGACAAAATACTGAAAGTTTACTGAGATCAGACTGATTCAGAGTACAACAGATTAGTGACTAACAAAAAATATGCAATTTACATTCCAGTGGAATCTGTTCATCGGAATTAGCCGTTAACAACTGTCACCCAAAAAGGCAGTAGAGCAAACAATTAAATTGAGCGGTATAAAAATAAACAGGTCTGAGATCATTCTGTCGATAAGAAAGTCGTTGTTGGGAATACGGTTTACACTCAGAACGTTCACCACCCTGAGGATACGATGGTGTCGTAGTGGACAGTGCATTGGCGTCCCATCTGCTGGCGGAGGATTCGAGTCCCTGATTCCCCGTTTTGTCCAATAGCGCGTAAGACTGATGGTAATGGAAATTCCCTCTCAATGAGTCTGACCAGAATCAACACGCCCAATATCGTCCGCCGATATCCTCATGTTGCCTCCACTCTCACGATCAGATACCGCCCATTCTAGTAAACGTTGGTTGGAATGGGTTCACACTTGTTGACCAGAGTACGACCTTACAGGCGTTTTACAATGTTATAAACCGAAAAGCACTCGAAACTGGCCACAATTTTCCTATTCGTATTCACTCTTCAACCATGCGAACTTGGCTGAGCATGACGCCAGTGACATAGTGATCAACACGGTTGCCTTATACAAACACGGCATGTCCTATTGAAGAGCTGTAGCAAGAACGAGACGAGAGTCTAGGGTTAACTGAAAAGTCAATGGGACTGTGAAAGGTGTGATCATTTGGAAAGTGATGTCCATGATATATAATCTAACTCATAACTGTTTCATACTATTCCCGACATTAACCCGGTGGAAGCAGTATAACAACCAGACTGTCATAAGAGTTGTTCTATGCAGCACCTTAGCCCTTTTGAACTATTACAGATAAGTTTGTCATTTGTCTGATTAATAGTTTTGCCAACCGAAGGACACAGCTTGAAGAGTTTGCTAACGGTCCTTATGTAATGGTGGCTTACGTTTCATATAATTTTTCAGTCAGTCAAACTATCCAGTTGATCAACATGGTGTGTTTGAGATTCTCACGGATATTTCTCTTCCGTTTGTTACGTAAATTGTCACAAGGTGTATGTAGCCTGCCATCCGAGGACTGTTCCCCGCTGCACTGTCTGTAAGCTGAATCGTTCGTGCGGTTGTGGTCAGTCGACAGTTGGGATCCGCAAGATTGTTAGAACAACATGCTAGGCCAATTTAGCACACTTGCTTTTACGTAGGATAAACCCGTTTCTCGACAGCCTTTAGGGGGTGGTTATCATTCAGTGAGACTAAAAATGAGATGATTGTGTACCAACTGATGGTCTGTGCTTCACTGATCTAATCAGTTCGCACCTATCACTAACAGCTCGTCAGTTTACCTGAGACCAGACCTAACTATAAAAAAGGAGGACGTCAAGTGGAAAATGAAAGAGTGCAATGTCTAACATTAGTGTTACCTATCACTAACCCATACTTTTAGTCCATACTTGTAACAGCCCTCATAAGTTATAAACGAAGTTTGCCATCTAAGGGAGACCCCATATACCCCCAGTCACATACCTGACACTTCACATTTCTGACTATTATAACTATCAACAGTATTTGTCTTGAGAAAATTACCTCTGCAATCAATAGGAGCACAAGTGGAAAGTGAAGATAATTCAGACTACCTGAGTCTGGAGATGATCCTAACAAAATCTATCAGACGAACAACCTGAAATCTATTAGTAACAACAAACCGGTCTGTCGTCAATGGGAAAAGCTGGTCGATGCTTTTAATCCTAATATTCCATATGCAATTGACGTCGATTTGCACTTAGTCCGGAGTCTGAGCTGACCGAGCTGATTTAGAATGTGAACGTTGAAGGCGCCCTGGTTGACCCCCATTATTGATTCAAACAGAACAATGAAAACCCGAAACTGGACACGAGCTCCAAGATCCCTCAGTCCAAATTAGTGAAAGTATTCAACAGACCCAAGAACAAAAAAAGAATTTCAGTCTGGTGTGTACAATTATCATTAGTGTCATGCGCAGGAAATACAGTCCCGAGTATATTTTTGGTTGCAAACAAACATTCTGATATCAATTCGTTGAAAATATGGTCTTCAATATCCCACTTGATAAAATATCGTTCACCATTTTAGTTGACCTCTGTTGCAACTCCAGAAAATAGACACCGCTCTTAACTATCTCATTGGTAACATTTTCCAAACCAGTCCATCATCCCTATCCTCAATCACGATCTCATTCCGATATTCATCTTGACCCAGTTTGACCCATTTCTGTCACCTGCGTCAAAGGTATTCTGACCAGGAGTGCACATGCCTTGTCACGCCCTCACTCCTCTCTAGCCCTCCATGACGGAATGTCACAAATTTAGGTTGACCGTGCACGGCTGTCCCCCGATGGCAGGCTGCATGTTGCCGCACCTGGATTTGCAGAGTAGCCTGTGTTTAGACGCGTGCAGGTTACCCCTTCTGTCGTCTCGTCCGCGCATAATTTATTCGCGAGAATCAGTGCAACACATGCAAAACGTGCCAAGACCTAGGGTGATGCTGGAATTTCACTTCTGCTTCGACGACCAACAAGCAGCCTTGAAACAAATTGCCTGCTTGATTTACACTCGTAAGTGAACGACGCATGTTGTGTTTACTACTCAAAGAGAGTGGGATTTACGGAATGTTAAAATCCATTCGACTTGCCGTCAGGCTTATCTGTATCAGCTGGTGCAATTAGGTCTTTGAAGTGACCATAGATCACATTCTTCACCACCGTAGCGGCTAATGAATGTTTTAGAGGGAAAGTAACTTCATGTATGTGCATGGCGTATCTCAGACCTTTTACCAAGTCACTTCCAACGGCAGTGACCTCGTTTCTTGACACACACACACACACACACACCGTTCTTTTATGCTCACCCGTCATTTTCAAATATGAGTTCCGAATGTGTTCCAAGGTTAAGGGCCTGTAACTTTGAGGAGTTGTTTTCATTTGTCTTTTTGTAACACTCCAATTATGGTTTACGTAAAACAATTGCAGTATGTCCGTAAAGCGGATCAGCCTGATCGATTGGACCCATGTAAGCCGTTCTTACTCACTTGACCGTATCGGTTTGTGACAGGGGCTTGTATTCTCAGACAAAAGTTCCATTGTATATCAGATTATACGCAAACTATTGCCTTA
The DNA here is from genome assembly GCA_013368495.1 of Paragonimus heterotremus. Taxonomy (NCBI): domain Eukaryota; kingdom Metazoa; phylum Platyhelminthes; class Trematoda; order Plagiorchiida; family Troglotrematidae; genus Paragonimus; species Paragonimus heterotremus. The sequence goes on from LUCH01002126.1 coordinate 53,399, forward strand.
TGTTTAGTGAATGCTCCTTTATATCAACGATCGTAGTATGCCTATGAGACACTTAAATGCTCCATAAATATAGTGGGGACATTTGATAAAACGACAATCTAGCCAGAAGAAATTAGACAGGAAAAAATCCAACGAAAATAGAGGCGGTGGTTAAGTGGATGAGAGTTTAGTCTCGTGGCGCGAAAGTTTGCTGGTTCGATTTCCACTCATATTACCTCTACCTGATGAGTCCGAACAGGCAACTTGGTCCTGGATTGTCATTATGACAAATTCTCTGAATTTGGCCTAAGAGACTACTCTCATAAATGCAAGCTCAATGGCCTCGGTGAACTTGCAGGTATGACAAAACTAACCAGAAGTAGCTTAGAATTGACGATGATCCATACAAAGTAACTGGTGAGCTCAAGAAAATTCAGTACTATAGTGAAAATGCGTCAGACAGAACCTACAGTGAAGGTCACGGCAACAGGCCATCAAACAAGCACCACGGGTTACTGTATCGTCAGTAATTATATGCAGGTATTAGGAGATTTGGTTATTATAAGCTGAATGTCATACAAAACTGATCGCAGCTGTCACATTTCCTTAGACACTTCAGTCACCTCTTTTCGAAAAGAAGTATTGGACTCGAGTTTCGCTCTCACTAGAGCTCGTCAGTAGTGCATATCCTTGCCACGGCCGACAGTAGAACTCCGGCCTCATTTTCATGAGGCAATCGTGTTGACTACCCCGCCATAGACCTCACATTAGACACGACTGAATCATCATATATGAACGCCCCGCCACATTCGCTTGTGAATAATGCTCTAATTGTCCGATCGTCTCGAAACGCAACTGTTAACTCCAACCAATGACCCCACGATTAGGACTGCTCTCCAAATTGGAATTGTTTAGAAAAAAATCGTCAAACTTGTTGAACGATATTTCGATTGCTGGTGAGTAGTATGAGAGTTGGTTGTTATATGCTGATCGCATTTATCACACTCTCTTAGACTTTCTAGTTGGTCTCTTTTAAAAAAGGAGCACTATGCTCGAGTTTTGCTATTGTTAGAGCACAAGATTGGATGGCGGTGTCATTTAACTATGTGCCAGAACAAATGTGTATAATGTCAATCTTCTGTCCATTCCATTCAAGTTTATCGCTAGAAATGATTGTCTTAAAATACACAGGGTACACTGTAGTGATAATGAATGATCAAACTTTATCGTTTGTGGGTAGCTGTTGTTGAAAAATGGCGGAATAACAAGTGGGAAATTTGAAAGATAGGTAAAACAGGAAATGATGTTTCCAAAATTGTCACTGACACTTACGGGCTAGTATTGGATGCAAATGATAATTTTATCTTTTACATCGTTAACGTATATGCAGGCTGTTTAAATTCAATGAATAAACGAGCTTCTTTTCCCTCACTTTCCCTGTTACACAAAGTGATCTGAGAGCAGATCGATTGGCTTATCAAATTTTATAAGTGTGTATCATCCCTATAAACATATTTGTCGGCATCCGAAACGGATTGGCCTATCACAATGACCGAAGCAAAAGGACGCCTACGCTTTAAACCATCACCGCAAGTGGTTTGCGCTGCACCGCTTGCGGTTCCACTCACACACCACTTATCCGGTGTAAACTACAAACATACATACATATAGTTGCCAAACTCACAGCAGCAAGTTATGGATCCGATCGATAGTGAATTTGTGGAGGTAAAGAATTAACAATGAGCTTGAACCTCATTTTCGGATTAGCCGTTAGCCGGATGTGCTCTGATAAGCTGGAAGTGGATTATAGTACTATATTCCCTTACAACTCACGTAACAATATTTATGAGTTATATACTTTGGCCACCTTAATATGACCGTGCGAGGTGGTTTCTTTCTGCCATGTCGCCATTAACTGTTCAGAGTTTGTAACGGAGGGGCACTGTGATTGTGCTCTCGCAAAGTGGTGGTTTGTCTACCTGCTGAGCGCTAACAATCTCGGTGTCATGGATAGTATCTAACGGGACCGTTAATTAGATTGAGCACATTCTTCCGACTTGGTGCTTTTCGAAGCAGACACCATAATCTTCAACGCACGTAACGTGCTAGATTCACTAGGGGCCGAATTAATACACCGTGTCAATTTTTTGCTTGTTCTTTTAATGCACAGAAACCTTCCCTCCCTTTTTGAACATGGGTCACATTAATACTGACCGGAAATCAGTGCGATTGTTACAAAAGAGAAGCAGTTACATCACAAACAAAACAACTAGGTCCATATCAGTTTGAAAGACAGACAACGGAGTCAGCATGCATATAATGTGTCGCTCAACCTTGACTACCCTCTCCCTTTCAACCGTTTTCGTATCTGACGGTGTTATATAGCAAGTTTGACTAGAGGCATATAACAGCAGACGTGCTGTTAATAAGTCATCGTGACTGGCTAGAGGTCAAGAGGTATGACAATGGTACACCTGTGTTTACGGCGCCAATCGCGACATCTAGTGGACACGTGGCCGGCTTTTGAAGCAATCTATATTTTGAGTGGTACATACTTGAGAGGTTTACAATGACTTTATGCTGCCACTCTTTTCAGTGGGTTAACCTCGTTATTCGAGACAAGGTCAACACGGGAAAGTACAATTGGTCACAAACGATTTTGAAAAATCTCTGCAAAGATACGATTGAAAGGGTCAGTTAGAGAGTGCCCGAACTAAGGAAACACTCTCTACTCAGTGACACAACACTAAAGTGTAACACGACGGTCGACGGCTTTTATGTCGATAGACGATGATGCATAAATAACCAATAAAAGTAGACCAGTTTATACCATAGAAACATGAAAAGGAATGCCTGAAACAGTAGTATTATCACAACATGAACACTAATGTTTTAAGACGTAAGATGCACATAATTCGCCTTCTGATTCAATCGAGTGAGATCAGTATTCTGCTCCCCAGCTATCGTTCTAACTGCTTTGATGAGTTTGGTTATACTAGTTGGGTTAATTGGTATGTGGAATTTACAAAGCAGTAGTTGTTGACGGGAAAATTTCACTCTATGATCCTATTAACCAGTTTATAAGTTACAAGGTAGATGCCATTCTGATTACAAACTGCTGTCCTCTACGGTCATCCTTTCCGCTTTCTCTCCGACGTATTTGGTAAACTGGGTGATTGAGTGAGAGTCTGTATGCTAATAGGCCCGCAGACAAAAACTCCCCCTTCAACATTCTCATTAGTACGGGACTGTTGCGATGAACGACCAAGTCGGAGACTGTATTATTCCAACACTCATTGGTGAGATATGGTCAAAGTCCATAGTGGATGGATTGCGGATAACGTGAGCCACCAAAGGAGTCATCACTCAACGAGATCGGACCAGTGGGCAAGAAATGATAAGCAAAAATCCATGACAGAAAGCGTCAGCCAAACACAGAACGAGACAGAAGTGCACATGATGGTTAAATGGAAATCGCACTGCGTTGTGGGCTGGAATTTCGGTTCATAAACGCGAGCGCTTAAGTGTCATAGGAAGGTGCGAGTTGAACAGTAAAGATTTTGATTTATTAATCGAATTTTCGCTACACTATGCTGTGTAGATGACAAGATGAGTCATATGCAAAATCCACGGGAATCGCGATTAATTCTGCTATTGCGCTACCTCAAATCAGACTGGTAACAACCTGCTGCATAAAAAGATTGATACAAGTGAACGTCAGATAGCCCGAATGGCGCCTGTGAAACGACCATTTCTTGGTTATATTGTTAGAATATAGCTGAATACATGTTTAGAAAGCTTGAGTGTAAAAGTAGAACGAACTTTGTGAGTAGGCAGAAAAGCCGCAGTGCCTGAGGTCATTTCGTGAGTAATTGGCTCGTACCATCAGACTATAATCTCGTCATTGGAATTAGGTTGTTTTGACGTAACTTAACCGCGGTAATATGCTACTGGAACTATATTGCATTCTGATGAACATCGTAGATCCAAATGTCCTAAGTAGTGTGGTAAAGACTGCATCTGTTGTACTGTGTAAGTTAGCAAACTTAAGATAAATGTAAGGAAGAAATCAGTTATCACTGACAATGCCTACAGAAATCTGTTGCTGAATGCTCCCTTACGTTTCGAACAGAACGGTGACTTTTCAAGACTACTTATGCTGAGAATAAGTCGTCTGTCTGGCCAGTAATTAATTTCGGACAGCTAAAAGGAGTGCTGAATGTCCGGTCTATAAACTGGTCCATCCTAACCAACTCATGTATGCAACAGCATTTTCAACAGGTTCTGTCCTTAAATCTAGACACGAGGATCCTTAAGGCTATCCTAATTTGAATGAGGCATAAAGCAGTTGGATGGTTTTAGGTGTAGTAGGCTTTTACGGCACATACTGAGCTTTTAGAATCACACCTGATCGATGGAAGTAATCACAAAACATTCCACTGTCAGACAATCTTGATTACAAGTTATACTACTAATTCTGTACCATCTGCCTTAGGCAAATGATTACAGAGGACACCATTAGTTGTAAAATAAACCGCCACTTGTTCCAAACATGTCCGTGACCACTTGCTAACGAAAATAGTGGAAGTCTTACAGACAAAAACCGAGTATGTAAAACTACTAAACCTTGTATGAAACTGTTTAGAACGTAAAGCCGTCGAGCACTCCCATTCTGCAAGTTTTGGGCAGCCGGCGCAACATTCGTCCGATATGAGGAAGGGAAGTCTCATTTATTTACTGTATGAAGAGGACAGACGTACGTGACATTAGGCGCAACGTTAGTGTGTTGTACTTTAAAGGAATATACATTTGAATGTTCACTTTTGATAGGTTATAGTGAGATCTATTAGTTGGTCTTTTGACCCCATAGAGAAGAGTCATTCTTTGTTGAACACAGGGTCAACCCCTCCTGCCGTTTGCTAGAACACTGAAGAACGCTGAGAAGACGGTAAACGACGAAGTTTACTCTTGGGTAGCTCAATGTTCAGGTTCACTGCCGTGTTAACTTCAGTCAACACTGGTCACACCCCTCTGTTATCATGTTGCTTGACGTACACTGAGTCGCTATGTTACTAGTGTGGTGACCACGTTCCTTGTCCCTTACTAGCTGAAAGTTTAGTCACACGGATAAGTAGGCTGGTTGCGCAGTCCAAGTACAGACGAATGGCTACCTCTATCCAGTTCCGGCGATCTGGACAATAATGCTCAAAGACAGGTGAAAAGACCGGCTCTATAATGGCTGCGAGCCGCGGGAACAGGCAGTCCAACTTGACCTCGGTATATTCAAAGAAGCTTTTAAAATGACATGTCAGCACCCCTTTCAGTCACACTGTTTGATGAAGGAATGGTTAAGTGCATTTCTTATTGGTTAGCTGGCTCGGACCTGAGATAAAGGGTACATGCCTTTCGGTCACATCTTGCATTTCTGCATGTGCATTGGCTGGATGTCCGCTCAACCAGAGTGAATGACGTAAATTCTTACTGGTAAATGGATTGTGAATAACACAACGTTATGAGCAAGTTGTAATACTCTACGTTTTAACCACCTCGGGTGGCCTTCCTCATGAGTGCTGTAATCGAAATCACACTGTTGTTTATTTCTAGGTGTCGAACGATGACGTAACATTAACTGGATATCATTCGTTCATCCTGTCACCAGTTCGCTTGGCTCAGCACGTTCCCACCTAGCTGGGCAAACAGAATGTCAAAGACTCACTGTGATAGACTGATGAGACACGATTACACTGTGAGAAGTTAAGTGGAATTGTAGCCAAAAGGCGTCCAATAAAGCACACTGTATTGTCCAACACGCTAGTTCACATGCTACGCGCGCGCTCACGTTGGTGAGTCAGAATTCTAGTCCACAACACCCCAAGGTTTCCTCCCACGCGTCGTGTGTACTTCTGCATGGTTTATGTGGGTGATCGGCGCCTTCTATCCGGGGATTTTCGGCCTGCCAATCTTCGTCCGTTGGTCCGATTCCGTTGAGCGATAGCTCGTCCGGTCTCTCGTGTTGTCCCCCATCTATTCACTGTGAGCTTTGACTGCCCTCCACGACCGCATCGAGATACTTCCCCGAGTGTTGGAATAATCGAGCCTCCGATTTGGTCGTCCATCCTATTTTGCGTGCTGTCTCGCCCGTTGGCCCGATCCGATCGAGGGATGACTCATCCGATTGCTGCCGTTGTCCGCCATCCGATCGTTGAGGGGTTGGGGACGTGCCTCCCCCGCGTTGGGGCATTCCACCGAGTGTTTGGGTACTCACCCCTCCAGCCTTACAGTCCACCACATAATTGTATGTTTGGTGACTTGAAGAAGAGTGATTCAATGATGCCATGGACTTTCCTACAACATAGAGAGATGGTGATCCACTTCGTGCATATGTTGTTGTCTATTCCGTTTAGAGCAGTGAATCGGTCTCTCATTATCTGACCGTCAGTGATTTGAACTACAGGGCCTACAGTCTTGTCAGAATGACAAGGTAGTTAAGGATGATAATACCGTGCTGAAGTTTTAGTTATCTTACAAGGGGATAGTCAATATTTCCAGAATGAATTCTTACTGTCTACGCCGTTCATGATTTGTCCACTCGTGTGGGGTGCTAGGTATGTGAGGTTCAGTCACGCGGAAACGCGACAAACGTGGCAAGCTCGTGTGAAAATCAGTTGGTCTACGAATGAACGGTATTCAACAGATGCCAACAGGCGGGTACAAGTGTGTACAAGTGCAACTGATCGAGTATGAGGGCCATACTCCTTTTCATATTAATTACGAGAATTCCAGCCGATCATAACTGGTTCTGACTCTTGGTGTAGTTTATGTGCAAATCTGATCGGCTTGTGTTGAACAATGTAAACCTTTCTGTCGATCATTGCATAGTGTAGATCAGTGCAGCAATCGAATGTACGCTAATGTGAATTGGTGAACTAGTCGTTGCCCATGGTAACGACAAGCGATAACGAAACCAGTGTCCATTCTTTAAAGAATGTGTTTATGGAGAATGATGGATTTGTCTCATATACATTTATGCCAACTCGCATGAGCGATTAAAACTACCAACTGCTGGAACTAAATAAGTTCGATACTCAGATCTAGTTGCTTAGGTTAACTGAACTAGTCGACTACCAGAAATTCAATGATTATCTCTCTTTTCTTTTTATATTCACAATCTGACCTAATATGGCCCAGCAACGAATATAACCGAATCTTGCATCGGTGGGTATTCAAAGCCACATGTTACCTACGGGTCCATGTGGTTGAAATAAACTGAGTGACTGACTAATTACCAGGCTATCTAGCTCACATAACAACAAGTAACCGATGCTGCTGTGCTTGTAATTAACCAGTGGTCCATTGCAATGACCTCTCTGAATGGGATAAACAATGAGCAATATTTTTTTGAACAAATGGGACAAAACTGGGCGTTGCCCAACTTTACGAATTTAAAATTACATGGAAACAGGAAATGACTGTTTGAATGGGATGATTCGTTAAATTGAACAAAGATCGACAGGGGAGAAACGGTTGTTAAAATCGAAGTAACAAGTCGTAAAAAGTGTACACTGAATTCTGAATAATAAAATGCATACACAGAACTCAGAATACATTTATTTAACATGCTGCCCGTTTTAATGGCTCAAAAATCATTCATAATTTTTACACAGGACTGACATTGATGCACATTGAACACAACACTTCGCCGCAATTTTCATATTCGCACGAGCTTACCAGTCGGTCGTTTTCTATACAACCACTGGACTCTAGTTTCGTTCTTATCAGTAGTGCACAAGTCATCATAATCGGGTTCTTTTTAAACCGGCTTCACGTGCTGGGAACATGAATAAACTAACCACTGTGCGATTGACATAAAATTGGACAAATCCGAATATCTATATTTGAATGGGAAGGTTGTATTCCATTGAAATGGGTATTCGGTTGAGTCCAACCAGAATCTTCAACTACTCATTGGGTTGGTTATTATGTTCTGACTTTTCCATGTTTCTCTATCTTTTCTTTGAGTTTTGCTCATACACTGATGACAACTGAGGGGTCACCTATAGCAGACCTTCTTGCCACTAATTCGGATGGATGGAGCTGATCTTGATTTATATGAGTTCCGGTCACAAAATCTCAAAATGAAAAGTGTCTTTCATTAGAATGTTCGACCTTGAATATCCCGTGCCTGGTCTGATTGAACCTTATGTGTTTTCATAATACAGAACAAACAGTTGTGACAGAGTTCGAACCAGCGAACACCTAGCTGCTAGTTGTGATCATATGCACTCAGTCATCGATTCTGTGGGTTTCATACAAGTGATAAGGCAGTTGTGGTTATTAGTACTCCTGTAACTTCGTCATCATCTGAAGCATATAACCCCACTTCATGAGTTCAGGTTTCACTACAATAACAATAGAAGGACATGTGTGTTTTGAAAAGACTGCATTCTTTAGTTGAGCTTATCGGATAAAGAAGACTGATCAAGGCTTTGAACAGGCTTTTAACCTCAGTGGTTCACAAAATGTACCAATGTGAACCGTTACATAAATATGTTCCCAAACCTGTTACTTATGTATTTCTTGTTAAGCGAAATACCCCCATCGGCCACTGTTATTCAACGGTATCAGTAACGTAGACTGTATTCACGACACATTTCTGGAAACAGCACATGAAAACCATAACTGTGAGACGATAAATTACCACTGATAAATTGGCAGTTTATTATTTTTATTATTATTACTGATATTGTCAATTAGGGGAGAACATAGATTCCACTTTCAGAAGAATGTAGTAACCTCTCTTGTTCAAATATTCATTATCCTGCTCCTCTAGGAAACAATAGCGCCTACTTTTACCAAATATCAATTTATACTTAATATATGGTAACGATTTTGGAAACAAAAACACATATTACTTAAATGACATTCAGCTGGTGAATTCACAAGTGAAACAAATTTACTTGGTGCCGGATGTCGTTTGTCACCTGAACGGCCTTCAGCAGACAAGAAGCTGAAAGTAACCAAATACAGACAGTCATTTAAATAAGCATCATTTTGCTGGGTTATTTATATCTGAGAAAAGTTGCTTAAGCATGCGAATAATGAGCAGCGTCAATACCAGGAAGAGATCATTTGGACTGATGGGGTGGACGTGAACTGCTGAATCCTAATGTACAAATTAATATCACGGTCAGGTTGAACACCCGGCTTGGTTTAGAGAAGAGTACATCTGTTTGTGACCTCCACGACCTAAACCTTTGGGACTATAGTCTAACCTACTGCAAGAAGAGAAGTAGTAGGTACAATACTTTATAAATGGAACACAACAACTTATGGCCAGCGAAGAAAAACAGTGATGCTAACTAGTATACAGTCACAGACCTAGTGGGTGCACTTGATAATGAAAAATTTGACGTCAGCGATCTCCTACTAACGAACCAAGGTTACCGAGCTTAGTCTATTAACTCAATTACATTCCATGATTCCCGGATCAGCTCTGAGTGGCACATCTGCAAAGGGAAAACGTTACTTGTGTTCCTAGTACTGCATAAGAAACTGTACTCAAGTAAGTACTGCTAGTCATCTATTCGCTGTCATTGTGAATGAACTGTAATATGTGTTATTATCGTGTGTTGTGTTTCCTATTGTTGCAATAAGTGTCTACTACACTATAAACGTAACTTTTCAACAAAGGAGAGCATGCAGTCCATTTCAGCTTTGGGTGACCAACTTTATTATGTCGACCGTCATAATGTGACCCAGACCTACTGTAATTGGTTTTGTAAAATGGAACGCCGGTCAACCGCTCTAATAGCGTGACCATACTCCCACAAAAACATGAGTTAACGTTATGATGGTAGTGTTGCTATTATTGTAAACAACAGTAATAATAATAATAATAATAATAATAATAATAATAATAATAATAATAATAATAATAATAATAATAATAATAATAATAATAACTTAAGGCAGTTAGTCTCTTTCAGAAGTTTGAACGAAACCTGTTGAAGCGGTAAGAGTGATTGATGCACATATTTCATATTCACTAACCAAACCCAAATTTGCATTGCTTTATAACAGGCAAATAACCAGACAGATTACAAATCAGTGGGTTAGGATGAGCCAGTATGTCTATGTAAGGATCAACTACACAAACAATGAGTTCTAGACACATAGAGATGGTTTAAGTCAATTGTTTGCGATCACTTCAGCACACTGCATGGATTTTTGATTGAAATCACATACAGCTTGCATCGTGGTCAGCGGTTAAGACAGGCGGAAACTGACTGTTTTGCACATTCTACTAGTACTACTGTTCTCTCATAAAATAAGCTTCTGCACCCATTTGTACAATAGTTTTTTCACTCCGGAGTTCAAGCATCTCTTGGTTCTGTCTACATAACTTACTCCGGAATTGCATACGAGTCGGAAAATGTAATGAGTGATACTGCGAAATACATATGTCTAACAATCTTCGTGTTCTAGCCGTTTTTTCTTCATATAACAACACTAACGATAATAATAATAATAATAATAATAATAATAATAATAATAATAATAATAATAACAATAAAGATGAAGATCAGTTATCTTGGGTACAGAGTTTTGCCGGACGCCTCGAACCGCGGTGTCGTTAAGTGACCTCATAATTACTCGTACACAATTACTATTGGTTCCATTTTGTTTTAATTATGAAAACATACATTTAACTTGCAAGAGACATAGCTGTGAAAAATTGAGGACTTCGCCAAACTTCAGTTGGCGACAGGAACGGAATTTTCATACTTGGCAAATGCTCCACTAGTTGAATTATGAAGCCACGCTGAGTACTCGGTGACCTCACTTTTGCATTCAGATACTCACTTATCCTGTTGATTATTTAAAATGTTTTTGGCCTTGTATGAAAATATGTTGTGAGTTACGAAGAACTGTTAAGTAATCCGATTACTTTTGAGGGCGTCTATCTTAATATCCTTCTGCCTCCACCGGAAGACAACTGCCGCAAATGTGAAAATAGTTCATCTGTATGTGCACGGCATCATGTTTCATTGTCTAGACACTTGGATTCATTTTCTGATGTGGCAAGCAACCCTATAAGCATTAGCCTCTTTATGACCTGTTTGATATACTGTACCTGGTAAGACGATTTCTCTGACAACATCGCTCTCCGGAGTAATGCATTGTACAAGCTTGACCATATATACATGTGCATGGACAATCCAAGTTTTTGATAAATTGATGCCACTGTACCAATTAACTGTATATATATATAACTCGGATTGACTGTCGATGACTGCTCAGCAGCTATACAAGTCCGCAAAGCAAGTCGATTAGTTTAAAAGCGATCCAAGTAATTTGTGTTCTGTCGACACGTATAAAACGGTAGTATGTTTCATATGCAGCATGTGTGTGTTCACAAAAGCCATGAACCACAAAATTCTTCCATTCCGTTTTCCGTTCCTTGCCTCAAATGAGGTTTTATTAGACACAGTTCATCTCTAAACATTGAGAATCCCGGGCAGCTGACACTGATTGCGATAAGGTATGCGGAAATATGATTTTTTATTTTATGAAGAATGCACGGCTGGTTTGTCGAACAGCTTCCATGAGGTTGTTACTTGAAGAAACCGCAGTTTTACCGTATAATACTGGGGTTGTTCTAAATTGAACACCATTCTTATTTCACAGCGATTTTTGTAATCAGACCAGTTTTACGTAACGACCCAAATCGAAAACACTATAGTAATCGCTCAGTGTCAGCTGATTTGAGTTCACCGGTGGCGTCTTGACTAGAATCCACACCCCTGGCACATTACTCATTACACTGTTGGCCACGCATAAGATATGACTTAATCATCATGCTTAAGTGTGTATGTTGCTCAGATGGACAGCGATCAAGAGAAGCTGCTTTCAAACCAAAATAATCAAAAACAACAGACGTGCGTAGATCAATAACTTATGGGAACTCTAACTATAGGTCAACAAACACCTGAGTTCCATAAATGTATCGGCCAGGAGAGGCCCGAGCTGGGATCCCATTGATATGCCATTTGTCTGTCGATGAAGCGTCCGTTAGATGAACTTGAACTATTTAAAACTACACTTGTTAACTGCTGTTAGCTATACTGTAAGCGTACATCGAGACAGAAAGGGCCTTTAACTAAGGGGCACGTGGATTCATTGAAGCTGCTTCAACAGAATCCAAATATCCTCCTCAGCACACCAGAGAAAGGAGCTGGAATTGCCATCCTGAATAGAAGGGATTACACTGAGAAATTGAATGATATTCTTGCAGACCAAACCAAGTTTCGTAGAGTTACCAACGAAAGGGACAAAACCGAGTATGCCGAGCAACAGATCACCAAGGAAAAGCTAATAACTCCGACGACTTATGAACAACTACGACCACAGGGTTCTACTATACCCCGTCTCTACGGACTACCAAAAGTCCACAAACCTGGTGTACCGGTTCGTCCAATACTTGATATGATGAATTCGCCTTACCACCCAACGGCAAAGTGGCTAGTGAAACTGCTTGAACCCGTCGGAAAAGCGATTGCCCCGCTCAGTCTAAGTGATACATTTGAATTTGTCGAATGCATACAGAACGTTAACATGAATTCACTGAAATCATGCTCATTAGACGTAGTGTCGTTATTCACAAACGTACCGCTACTAGAAACCGTCAATTTTATCTGTGACTACGTGTCTGAGACCGGAATCGATATTGGCTTACCACCACTGACACTGAAAGAGTTTCTCCTGCGTTGCACATTCGATGTACAACTGCCGTTCAACGACTTGCTGTGTCGGCAGACAGATGGCGTAGCAATGCGATTCCCGCTCGGACCTCTCCTGGCCGATATATCCATGGGAAAACTTGAACGCACCACGCTTCAATCCAATATCAGTCAGTTTAGTCAATACCATCGACACGTAGACGATATATTTATCGTAGCCAGTTCGGGTACTAATATGCACACAGTACTCGATATATTCAAACACGTCCACCAGTCAGTTAAGTTTACACTTGAGGAGGAGATTGGAAACGATATATCTAAATATACGTTTAAATCGACGAATAGACGGAAGTATTCAACGCTGAATTCACCACAAGATTACGTGGACAGGTCAGTACACAAACTTTCACAGTTTTGTACCCCTAAGACAGAAGAGAAATCTAGTGCGCTGCCTGACTGATAGAGCATATACAATTTGTTCAGCAGACACATTAGAAAGTGAACTCGAATTCATAAAGAACGTACTTCATGATAACGGCTACCCGGAACGATTTGTCGCAATAAATATGGTCAGAATATCATCTAAACCTGAAGTGCATGACGTAAGAAAGCAGCCTTTGTTTATTCGAATAGCGTTCAAAGGTGACAATGCTGCAGAACAGCTGACAAATAGGCTCAACCAGACAATTAGCAAGACCTATGCTACAGCAGAACTCCGTATTCACTTCTTCACATCCTCACTTCTCAGGTTTTACAACAAAGATAGATTGACAGTTCAGACCTCATCTATTTATATCTACTCATTCACTTGTTCCTGTGGAGCAGGTTATATTTGTCGAACGTCAAGCCAGCTTTCGAAACGAATCCGAGAACACCACCCACGGTGGCTGAGGCTCGGTGAATCACGATCGGTCAACAGTGCTATTCCCGCTCATCTGGTTGAAAGTGGACACCAGGTGAACACTGATCAAGCCTTCAAAGTGGTGTATCGCGTGCTAGGCAACCCTTCAAAAGCGGTCCGAATTAGAACATTGTACTGCCGAGGACATTGGAATCAGGCTGCTTGACCCGGTATTATGTCATCAAGAGCGGTTTGTTCAGGCGCTGCACCTACCATGACCACAAATCCACCGCATCGATGGCCAAACCAACGGAAAAACGTGACGTAACCGACCAACCAAGCCACCGCCAATTGACTGACCAGTGACCTATTTCCTCTGTAATAATTTTGATCGATATCTCGATCTAACTTTGTTAACTCCTTATGTAATTGTACCGGCCTGAAGATGATTTATCGAAAACTTATGTTCGTCTATGTGTTTATTCTCATTGTCGTGATGGGCCTATTTGAACCGATGAAATACCTGAGTGTTATCCATTCGTTTCACTCTGTGCAGCTAATAGTATGCAAACTGCCCGGCGATAACACCACAGTTTAACCGACATCTCGTCGTTAATGTCATAACCTCACACTAATTTGGACAGTAAAAACCACTGTGTGAAAAAAGTCGTGTATTTCAAGCGGCTTGGTTGCACCACAGGGCTCGCCACGCGCAACAAGCACTCAGCATTCAGACAGTGTGTGCTGATATTTTACCAACGGCCTATTTCTATCCGTCTGTCCCGTTTTCGCTAATCCTAGAATAAAATTTAACATTTGAAAGCCCATAGGCTAGTTCGATAACGTCCGCTTCCACAAAACGTTAACCCATAACTTGGACAACGTGTATTCGTAAAAGACTCACCCTGAGCTGCGCGTTACTTTTACCGTCCCCCTATCGGGTTGGGGTATCGGAACCTCGTGAAACGAGTGAACAACTAGGCCACAAATGGGACGAGACTACCGGTAGGGTTTCTGTGATTGGCTGCTGAATGCACGCAGCCTTCTCTGGCCAGGCAGGCCCCACTTGCTTCAGGTGAACAACAGTCAGCCGTCACAGGGGTAAGAAATGAACGGGAAGACTTCAGGCCACACACACGCGCACATGCCTTCCGCCCCAGTCGGCCTACTGTCCAATCAACACCGCGTGTCAAACGGTGACGCACGTGACCTTAAACGTTGAGCCCCATAAAACAGCAGTCAGCGGCTGGATGACCTCATTTCGTCACGTGGGTTTTAGATATACGGATTTGCCATCAGCGTTGACACGTGTGTGAGATAACGGCCGAACTTGAAACGAGTAAGTCTAGCAGTTGCGTTTTAAAACAATTCACGCGCCACATGACTCATACAAAATGTCCGCATTAAACTCCGATTCATGTAATTTTAGGGCGTCAGCAACTGGTGGTAGATTAGATTTTCATTTGGTTTTAAATGTGCTTGTGTTTAACAGTTGTTTTTTATGGGAACCAGTCAACCCAACATAGAACTGCATTAGATTTAGCCTAAGTTAAATATTGTCTCAGATTATTGGTTGGAATGTTATTACAGATATAAATCGTCACGAGTTTGATAGCACAATCTAAATCCATACTTGTAAGCACCTTCCTCATGTGGAAAGAGGTTGCAACTTTTGCATATTTAACAGTAGCACCGTAAAACTTACATTCCGTCAGTGTTAGGATTCGTTAGCATTACCTAGCCTTACACGACCGGCGTTTAGCCTGTGACCATCGTGTCTGTTAAATTTGGTCAAATAATCACGCATAAATGAGGATGCATCGTGTTGTGGGACTACAACGGGATTGACACTTCAGTATAATATTCCGTTTTGTAATCCGCACGTAAATGTTGTGGCCAAATTCGTAAGTGTTTAGTCGTATAATGATGGGCAATTTTTGTGATCAAAGCGCTTGTGTCAGATTTATACACCTTAGGTGACATCTCGTTTATGGTGCTTAATTAAAAAATATATTTCCTAACCACGGTGGTATTCAAATCATTTAAAAACCTGGTGAGGAACGACAACCACAAAACAATCTTGCTCTCTTGGCAATTTTGCCAATAAACGTATACTACTGATGTTATCATAATTTTCAAATCACCCAACATCTTGAGTAAGACTGAGTTTGTGCACGTTGTTCAATTGCTCTCGACATCTGTAGTGTCTGTGAATATAAAAAAACCTACCAGCAACCAAGGTATAAGTATCCTACTTAAAAACCGGTCTAGATAAGTGACATATCTAGGTAGTTCAACGTTTGGTTCACCGTTTTGTAAACCAATTTCTAAAAAATTAATTTCCAGTTCGGTTTATGTGACTGAATTTCCACATTCCTTACCGTACCCTATCGAATACAAAGTTTTGTCCCGTTGAAGTCTGCGATATTTTTGAAGGTTTTGTATGCTGGATGTAAAACGGATGTTATTGACTTCAACTATACGAGTTTCAACCTATATGACCATGCTGTGGTCAGGTTAGCATTTTGACCTAACAACCTCAATAATTGCTAGTGTTATTAAAACCTGGGTTTAGCAACTTTGTCAGACTCTCGTACCCCAAGTAAAACCTGATAACAGCACCATGAATATGTTTGTAGTTACCGGTTTCGTAAGTTGTACAATGTTTGGTCACGTGGGGAGACCGGATCGTGTAATTCGGGAGTATGGCTTGTTGCAATCCTAAACAAGTAACCCTACTTGAATCTAATTGTTACGCAGAACAGCACGTTAACTGTAGAGGTAAAAATGTCACCAAACGTTCTGGAAATCATTGTTTCACCAATCACTTTACTTTTTGGTACAACTTAGTGACCACGCTGTGAGTTACTCGTTTTTAGGTCTTCCGCTTTTTGCAATCATTGTAGCTTAAGATGTTATGAAGACTGCTTTCTCTCGTGCGGCTTCCATCTGGCGTTTATGGGATGGTAATTTAACCATGGTAATGTGGTTAGGCTACACGGATTATCAGTTCTGTGAAAACTAGGATTGTTTTCATTTATGTGGCTGCTTCTTTCGCCTACCTACCGTGCCCTCAAACGTCCTTCAAATTTGGTTCTTTGTGTGATCTTTGCTGGCAGGACTTACGTGATTGGGCTACTGAATGTGGTCAACAAGTTATGTTGTGTTTCTGACCCAACGATCGCGGGTTGTCTATGACAAGCAAACTGTTCCCTGTCCCATAGTTCGTTAATGTGTGCGTATGTGTGAGGGGTGATTTTGATTGAACTCACGGTGGACATATCACATAAACAACTATAGGTGTGTGTATATGCATGGTGTGCATGTGCGATCGCATGCACTTTTAAGGGCGAATGAAGGTGGGTTGTTTTGTCTTCTTCTTCTTCTTCTCAAACTACTTTGCTATTGGTTCTCTTCCGACCCTATTAGTCACAGTTTCTTGGGCTAACTGAGCTCCGATCACTTTCATCCACTCCGCCTTATCTTAATCGACTACGAAGAGGGGATGACGATGATGCAATATCACCCTACACGGTTTGTCACTTGTGTGCTTGTATGTGTGCGTGCCTATTAAGCACACAAACATGAAGGTCGTTATTCGGTTTGTATGGTATGCCCTTTTCTGAAGATCCATTTGAACTACGGATGAACAACTGAGGAGAAAAATGAAACAGAGGTATGTGAAGGTACCAATTTTGCGCTTGCTCTCAAGAGTATAGATGTTAGATAATATTATGGTAACTATTCAGGTTAATGCCTATAATAATGGACATTATCTACACAAACCTTTGGAACACGAAGAGTGGTAACTGCACGTACTTTGTATTAGCTTATCGGTCGCAAATTTGCATTAACATAGTTCACCAGACCCAGGATTTACTTCCATTAGAACGGTTCAGTAGCACATATCCTCGTTCAGACAAGAATTCTCATTTCGACGTTCGCGGTTGTGAGGTGGGCATGTTTACTGCAATGCCAGTAACCTTACACTGGACATGGGCGAGTCATTACCCAAACACTCATTCGAAATCCAGAGTGAATAGTGTTCAGTTTATACGATCATTTCGACAGATGAAAGACCATAATATACCACAAAAGTATGTGCGTTCGCCTATCGAACTGACCGGACCAAATGAGTTCTAGTCTTACGAGATTGTTGTCGAGCGTGTGGAGATGGCTTTTCGGTCATATCGATTACCAGCCTACAGGCGCTATCATTGCATACATTCGCCTCACAATTAGAACAGTAGTACACCTTCCCGGCCGGACTAGTGTATGCAGTAACATTTTTTTCTGTAGCAAGCGACTAGGGGAATTGGTAGTGAATTGAGATCGTTCACAGGATGAGGTTCAAAACAGGTTGGTTATAAACACACTCGGCTTGAGACAAGTGATTTCGCAAATCGCAAGAATGTTGAGGCAAAATTAGATAACAAGAGTCCGAACGTACACCACAAATGTGAATAAGCAGTTCCTGTAGAACATAGAATCGGATCACTCATGATCAGGATTGTCACTGTCATTTCCTCCGTAATCATGTGATGCAACTCACAGTAGATAGTTTCTGTATAGTCCGTTTAAACAAGAACATTCGGAGGATTATAATAAGCGAATAAGTCTAAACTGAATAAAAATAGCTCATTCTTTTTTGAGTCATTAACAGTTGCAAACAAAAACAACAATCACAAACATGATTTGATAAGGATGTAAAAAGTGATGTTGACTATGACGGGAAGTCCATATTCTAAAATACATATTTCTGTTATCTGTCACAAGTACTGAGTGTTATCAATTGCCATCATTAACGTATGTTACCGGTCATTTCACTGAACCATTCAATGAGAATTAAAATCGACAAATAACTTTTCAGATTCAAGTATAATTAATTGATGAGATGGTAAGACTAGTATCTAACGGTTTGATCATGTAAACACAAATTTAACTGACTGGAACAGGGAATTTTTTTAGTGATATCGGCTCAATAAATTAGTATGCTTAACTTGACCACCTTCAGCTACCCAGTTTGTAGTTAACAGTAGTGGAACAGTAAATCTTTCTGGTCGTTACTTCGTTCGTATTTTAATCTAGCTTTCTTTACTGTTAGGCAATGATCCTCTAATTCGATGAATGATATTGGAGTCCACTGCGATTATAACCTAACGGAGTTGTCAGTTTCCTTCGGGAATACAAATTTTCAGTTGTACATTTGCTTTCCAATTCACCTAGAATGTCCCCTCAGTTGAACTGCCTTCACGCCCGACCATTCCTCCCTACTGTTTATTTCAGAATGAATTTACCTACAAACTATTATCTAGCCAAGGGACCCGGACATGCAGCCGAAGATCTTATTGTTCGTAATCTCATTCGTATCGCAGACGAACTGGAGGATGAGTGGATCACAGGCAACTTCACGTTGGACGCGATACGTCCGTTGACCAGACCACGTTTGTTCACGGCACAGTCTCCATCAGTCAGACAATGTAATGCTAACGGTACACAGGTTTGTGGAATAATTCGTAATACTGTCCTTCTCGTATAACCGTACAATGTGTATGCCCATCTGGAAGCCAGAATTATTTAAGTAATTTGCAGCTGATTCAGATCAGCTGTGCTGATGATCGGTGTTTGGTATTTTTAGTTACAGTCAGCCTATCTACTGTTCTTGATCCGCCACTGATGAATCCAGCAATGCAAAGCCTTGGGTTGGAACATGTATTATTGTTAGTGTATAGTTCCAGCTAATAAACGTCCAATGGCGGTGCCACAACTAATGTTATTTTAATCGGTCACTAATTTTTAAATATAATAGCCACCTGATTAATCAACTTCCATCTTCCGAGCCTAGCAGACTGCTGATTGAGTTCCACAGTATTAAACTGCGGTCATATCGTCACTATCATTAGCGATGTTATTCACATACCCAGCATGTTAATTAAATCACTTTTGTGTGTGCGTGGAAGCGGTCACAACCTAATCGCGCGCGGACGAACGAACGAGCACCCACGTGAACTTCGGTCCAAGATGACTCATCAGCTAGCCGTCGAGGCCACATGGGTCAGACCAACCTAGGCTACGGTTGCACGTGTGTGTTTCGCATGTGCTGTTGATGTGATGTGGTGTGATGTGCGCCATGTCATGCCTACAGCCTCAGTTTCGCTGCCCGTCAGTTCGAGTGATTTTTGAACATAACTCACACGCACACACACGCAAATGCACGACAGACCCGCATGAATTGGTCAAATTGGTCTTCACAGGTGTGCGAGTATGTGCGTAGTCTTCTGTCAGCAATGGCTTGCGAATGCAGCGGTGACATACATGCATCAAGTTGGTATTGGTGGTGGAGTGACTCCAAGACCGTTGACCTCCTGTGACGATGGCTGCGGTGGCGAATTGAATCACATACACAAGTGCACAAACACGACTAGCACACAAATTTGTGAAGCCGACGCAACTATGTTGATGAAGGCCTTGCTTCGGACGAAAAGCGCGGCTAGCACGAGCCATCGTCTTATGTCCTTTTGACCCCCTCCCAACACCCACCAATGTACACACGGCCGAACCGACATCTTTACGGTGGCAAAACTGATAGTTTCACAAGTGGTAGTGATAGTAGAAGGAATCATGTGTGTTTGTGTATGTGTGTTTGTGTGTGTGTGTGTTTGTGTGTGTGTTAGTGCGTATATTTTGACTGAAAAGTAGGCCAAGTTGGGTGTACGATTGTCAAGAGCAATTAGAACAGGGGACAAAGTGGGAGAACGCGCACGCTGTGTGAAAATGATCTCTCTCTCTCTCTCTCGACGTATTTGTGTGTGTGCTCCTCCAATGTATGAGAGTGAAAAATCAAGCAGAAACGGGATTGAAAAAATGATTATTCACTCATCCAACATGATGTCGGTATCAACACGGCCTCCATCGTATGAGTCACGCGAAGTTCAGAATGTTTGTCTAATGGTCTTTTGTGTGGGTAAACATGCAACTAACATTATCATGGACAAAAGTGGAATATTAGAACACTGGTCCTGGCCCAGTTAGAAGGCTAGAGAAGAAAACTTATTGGTTGTTTTACGGTGAACGTCGTGCACACTTACTTGCATTCATCACATTCTGACAAACTTGTTGGTAGGCCCACTTTAAGGAGTTTTATTAAGCCCAAGTTTTCGGTTTGTTAAAAGACTTAACAGCTTCCGTTTGAGAAGCGAGCATACTGACCACTGCTCCGTCCATTTTACTCTGGGGTGGTGGTGAAAGTATAATGCTTCTTTATTGGAAGGGGCTGACTGAAAAGTCTATGTGAATGTGATCCTTAGTGAGTTACGTTCGATTTGGACAATATATGGACCGACTTTTCTGCTGTCCCATAAGGAATACATTCCTTTTTTGTTATATGGTTTAAAAATTAGATTAGTTTATCTCCCTTCTTTTCTCTTTAACAGCCCGCTAACAGGCCACCCAGACAATCAATCGATAAGACGCCTGTGTTAAGGCTGTCACTTTTCATCGGGGTTGGTGTGCTATGCGGTCTAGTCGTGATCAGACGAGTTTTGCGACGATATTGAATCACTCCGGTGAGAAAACTACCGGTTGATTTTGTTCAGACCATCTCGAATCCGAGTACAGCGCCTGGACGATGGTGTACTTCTGTGCCTGTTGACCGCTGTCCATCGGTTTCAGTATCAAGACGACGGGTGATTGACTCGCGGCAATAGCATCGAGATTCTCAAGGCAGACGATTAGTGAAACGGCAAAAAAACAAATATGACACGAAAACACCGTACACTGATATGAAGAATATTCCCCAGAAGGTTGTATAACTGAGTATTGTTATCCAGTAAACAATAAAAAGTGATATGAACGTGGGTTTCAGTTTTACTTAAAGAAGCAGTCAGTTGCCTCTAACTTTTGTGTCATGTAGAGAAACTTAAGTGGATTTGTCCATTGAAGCAGAACATGGGAGCTGACGTTTTTATGTGTAGGCTCGGTGTTTTAAATCTATCCATAATTTTATTGAGAAGAACAACACATAGGTGAGCCTTCTTTTTTGTAACAGATCCCCAGGGGGTACATATTTATACAGTGGTCTTATATATTGAGATAGCAGTCGGACACATTACAAAGAAGCGAGGTAAAAGGTCACTCTTTTGAAGATTGTGTTGACTGCCTCCATGTTATTGAGGCAAAAGTAGATGCAGCACCCAAACAAATATCTAATAGCTGCATTGAGTAACATAGATACAACAACTTTGGAATTAAGGAATGTTCTTGTATGGAAGGTCATGGACGAATTACTTGACACTCGATAGACGGATCAAAGGGCTACACTTACTCTTCGTTTGGTACCCACTTCCGATCGATATATCAACCAAGATCCATTGTCATTCTTTACAACCATACCTTTGAGCATACATGTTCACTCATATGCGTCTCAACTCAATAAGCTGAATACCCTTCCGACTCGTCTAAAAATTAGGTTTTACCTTGATTTGTGAACTATTGGTTAACGCCAACAAACGACCATTTAGAAGAGATCCATTTGCGAAAAATCTGGACTTCGGCTAGATTCGAGCCAGCGACAGAAAGACCATGCCCTCACGCGGCAAGCGCTCTACCAACTGAGCTACGAAGCCACACCGGAAGCTCAGAAATTTCACAAAAAGACCACTTGCTGGTGAATTCAAATTGTTATGTTTGATAGCGCATTATGTGAACAAAACTCACAAATACTTCCAGGGTACCGTTTCACCGACCGTTCATTGACAATCTGGATTGATGTATTAGGCGACCACCTGACACCGGTTCTGTGTATGATCAAGGATGAACAAACTCCACAGGAGCTAGGTTCATGATTGCAATCCGGTTCGTCAACCCTGGTATTTGTATTGCTCTGGGTGGAATTTAAACATGCCCATGTAAAGGTTATCAGTAGTGTCCTCTTAGTTATGACTATCATTTATGTCAGGTAGACAACACTGGAAAACAAATGGGACCGAATTGCAAATCCGAATTTCCTACTATAAAGCTACCGAACATCCTTCAGCATGTGGATAATGGGTGGGAAAACTAATTAATTATACCGCGTGGCTAGTACCAAAAGTTTTTATGTTGTAGTGTGTGAATGAAATTGATCAAATTCACTGTGTGATTCCATAGTTTAATGCTTCTTTTGTATCATGAACGTTTTTGACTTAATTGTCTAACCGACAACCATTTTCTGATTGCGTCTGTATCCATGACTGAAACAGTACAGCTCGCTTGTTCTACTCAAGTTTTCAGTACAATTGCCGCCATATGAAACGCACCGTTTACATGTGGTCCCGCATAGATCGTCCTTATAATGTCAACTGACAGGACGATCGTATTGGATTGCAACATGATGATTTCTACACAGATTATTCAGACCAGATGTTTATCTGAACAGATTATTCGGTCGTTAGTGGCTGCATGACTAATGATTAGTTTCCTAGGGAAACGTTGGCTGGTTGGTTGGAGGCATCCGAAACGGATTAGCCTGTCACAGTGACCGAAATCAAAGGACTCCTGAGCTTTGAATTATCACCGCAGGCGGCTTGCGCTGCACCACTTGCGGTTCCATCCATACACTACGTATCCGGCGTAAACCCGAAAGAATAAGACCAGTAGGTTTGTGAGTGAGGAAACGTACAGTGGTTTACACAGCGAAGTTACCCGTGTGTACCATTTATCGCGATGCATAAAAATACTCGGACATCCGAAGTTTTAAGGTAGTTCCGCGATGGATAAGTAATGTGCTTATTTGTTATACCAATGTATAATAGCATCCGAAATCGTCACGGCAGACCTACTCTACAGGCATTGTTGCTGTGTGCGCGAAATTACAACAGTGGCTCACTATTTGGCCAGCTCAAAACCGGTGTCCGGTTTCCTCAACCCACTTGGGTCTTATCGTGATAACTTGATACATATTTTTCGGCGAAATACAAGGATGAGAATTTGTATTTAAAAAACAATGTCGGAGTTGACTGTGATTATATGGTCGTTTTGGTCTTTAGTTTGGTGCCCGTCTAATTCTGTAGATCACCTCTAGTGATCGGCCTATTTCCGCTTGCCTTCTAAGTAAACTTATTTATTCTCAAAGAACGTCGTGTTGTGTCAGAAATCTCGTGTTTGACATAGTTATGAATATGTATCCGTCTTTTTTTAGCTCCAGACACATCGGCCGATGCAGTTACATTGTAATTAACGAACCAGACTCCTTTGTTACATGACACTAACGGTTCTCACTTTGTATGCGTACATGTGCGTTTCGGGTTGACAATCACGTTATCCAAGCGCATGCCACCCGGCAGATCTGGTTACTTGGCTTACATAAATACGTAATCCTTCTGCAGAATATACGAGAACGTCATCCACGAGTTTGTTACCGTCTGTGAGCTCGCAAAGCCCGTCGTATTCTCAGTCTGACCTCAAGAGTGGAGGCACAATTTACAAGCGTATCCACCTAAACATGTTAGTCAAAATTGTTGCGACATTTTAAGAAAGGTGACGATTACAGACCCAATACACCTTGAATGAGTTTGGGACAAATGAACGAAGAATCTATCGTAAAAACCGACATTTCACTGTTAATATTATCGGCAAGTAATGGTGGATTTTGTGTTGACACTAACTGAACATCACTCACAAATGATCGCAAATTCTCAACCAACCCCTTTCGAAAAGAGGCCTGAGACTCGGGTTTCACTCTGTCAGTGCTCGTCAATAGTGCACATTAATCAGATAATTATGTCTGCTGTTCGAGAAATAGAACGTCCACTCTGAGTTGGAGTGTTGCAATCCCAGACTTTGCTTATCATTAATTCATATGTAAATACGTTTTGCTAAAGACTGTCTCAAATTATGTGTGCGGACCAACACAAATGGGAATTTCCTTCGTTTCAGCCTCCTTTCCGGCCGCATACCGGATAACAAGAGAAGCGGTGTGGTTCAATCCCCGTGGTTGTCATAGTAACTACGATACACGAATGTATGTATGTAGCCTAGGCCAGACGTGTCGGTCACTCTGGTCATTTAATAAGTGGGACTATGTCAGCTAGGCAGATAAGTGTCATGACAGCGTCACAACACAGTAATCAAGTCGCGTATCATTTAACTCAGCACATGAACCCGGCCAGCTGTCCGACTCTACCGGAGCACAAAGTTTGGTCACTACGCCAAAAGGATGACATCTAACACCGGTGTCGGCGCCTAACCTTAGTCATCGAATTGCATCACATACCATTGTGTGTGTGCGCGCATAGTGGGTGCGGGTGAGAATGTGCAAGCAATTATGTCACAAAGTCCGCCGTCGATTTATCAGGTCTGTTATTATGTCAGTTTGTCTGACAGGCCATAACCACGTTACCGTAATCTATCTGACACACCACCCACAAGTTGACGTGTCCTTACCTGTCTTCAATAATGTGAGTAGACTTTGACGAAGAAATCGGACACTGGAGTACCAAAAGTATGCCTACGATGAGAGAACATATGAACACGAGGATATATCAAAAATGGTCTTTAAATCCTACTTCCGAAAATTGGCTTCATTTTGGTGAGGTGAATGCGAAACCGGTATTGAGTGCTCCTCAGGCTTGACTTGCGTATTCACATTTTAACCGAAATGCTTGATTGATGAGTACCGAAGAGTTGGGTTAAAGTGCTTCTGAGGTGAACGTGATAACCTTCCACTAGGCATTTTAGATGCATCACATCTAATCGTTCAGCCACATTCACTTATGAGCGGCCTCAGTTTGTTAGATAATCTCGGGAGACTGCACAATCGCTGCCTGGTTGTTTTCAGACGGGTTGCTAGTCATCACGAATGTTCAGTCAGCACGGAATTTACAATGTCCCCTCAAGTTGATCGCTTAGCCGGAACAACACTAACAGTCGACTAATGTTGAAGGTTAATGTGAGATTAAACGGGTATCTTTATTGTATGGGGTCACTGAAGCAAGGAGTAACATTCAAGTGTCGCAGACACGAATGTTAGAGCTCACTTCTTGATCCAACGGAGATCATACCCTTATGACGAGCTCTAACACGAACAAACTGGAGTTTATACAGACCAATTTTTAGAAGTGGACGATCAGCCACAAGATTCGACTGAATGCGTAAGATATGATTAACTACATGTAGTTTTCACCATGTACGGAAACACCATCATTGTAGTGAATCGGTGACTAAAGAAAGAGGCCAGTAACACAGTGATAATCGCTGTGAATAGTGTTACAAATGTCTATGTTTGGTGAGTCAAACTGAGACCGGACTCGGACACAGGTGAGCGAGAATCGGAACATATGCATAGTGTAGTATGTGGATCTTTTCACATTTTGACCCACAAGGTCAGAACCAGTGAGCAGCCAACATTCAGCGGACCGTCACAATTGACACAGTGTGCAAATTAGTCAACAGTGATTCCCGATTCAGACTGGAAAATAGTTTATACTCATGATCCCAAAGCAAGCAGCCCAAATGCAGACTCCATGCCAAAGGTCAACATGTGGTTCACGGGCCTAATACGGCTAGCGGTCTAAATGTGAAGTCATGTTTGTTGGTCTGCTATAATTTTTAATCGACCACATGCATACTGTGAACCGAACTAGCTGGATGAATCATTCAATGATACTTGTATTGATACGACAGCTACGTTCTCACATGCACAAACAGTGATGATTGATCTCGACACATACATGCACGCATTCGTAACATACTGGACCAGCTAGGTAGAGTGCAGCATATTTGTGGTTATGTTACATTATCGGGGAACTAGGTTATCTTCCATATCTGTTAATGTTCGTTTGCAAGCAAGCGAGTTCAGTCTGCTCGGTACTCCGTTTGACATTGATTCACACTAATTGTAACAGAAATTGCTGAATTGAAATATATCATGCAGTGACCAAGATCTCAAACGTATGACTTGACATCACGATTCTACAGAAAAAAATTCCTTGAACCTGAAATTCATAGGCAATTAATAATCCATTTGAAAGTCCTCATGAACGTCTAAGGAAGAATTTGTGAAACCTGTCAACCTGAAGCCACTTCCAACACGTTCACCTCTATAATTCGCCCACACCAAGAAACGAACACACAGGCCTGTTGTCTTTATCATGAAAAGTATGTGACACTTAATTAAAGTATTCAAGGACGAACCAGTAGAACTGTTGAACAAGTCCAACAGAATAATATGCAATCAGTTCACACTGTCGAAACCGAGCGACAATGAGAACGAAGACTAAGCGCGTTGACCCCTGTATACTGATATCAACCTTGAGAAAATGAACTGTACGGAGAAAGCGCATCAAGCTAGCAAGGTATGGAACTAGTTTTGTTTTTAACATCATGAACGACATTACAAAATGGATAGGTTGACTAAATCGAAGGTAGGTAAGAAACCAAAATAATAATAAAAATGTGCTTGTGAATGGTACTATAAAAAAATTATTCATTATGCTACAGAACATCTTGAGGCTGATGAAAACCCTTTAAACAGACAAACTAAGGAATTAGGTTATTTATCACTACAGTACAGACATCTTATAAGGGATATAATATTCATCTATAAAATACTTCACCCACTAAACAAAGATGAAAGTCTAAGGGGTCACTCCTTGAAACTAGACTGTAGTTTGCTTAACGGATAGAACAATTTCACAGCTAAGACATATTCATATTGGAACACACTGTCCAACACTGTAGTCAAGACCGATTTAATTGAGTTTTAAAATGTCACCTACCCAATGCATATGTAAGATTACTGGTGAGTAGTAAGGGACTCTTTATAAATACTGAACATACGTAAGAGACAGTCTACACCACAAGTTCCATATCTAACTTCTCAGCACATCCACATAGGCCGATAAATGTACTTATCTGACAACATTTTGCTTCAACTTGTTTCAGTGTTCCTTACCAAAATGACAACATACCGGTAAACCTTTCACTAACCTCTCTTAACTTGTTGTTTTCACCCATAAAACATTCAGCACACTTTTTCTCCGACTAACACAGAAACAGAAATGTACACGCAAAAGTGTTTCTCCCGCTTCTAACAACCTCTGAGACTACAATTAGTGAAACTATTAAATCGTAACAGTTGTTTCATAATAAACAATCGTAGAGTTAGTTGTAGAGATGAGAATACCAAGCTAAGGATAGGAATGACTACACTACACGATATCACTCAGCGGAAGTTATTCGACAAGGTACACGAGCATTCATTCTGTCGGAGTGCTAAGAAAATCCATAATCGGACGTTAAACTGGATGCAACTTGTCAAGCATGCACTCCAGCAATTAGAACCATGTCAAATGGATAGACACTAGAAAATTTCAACCGAAAGCCACTTTTTATGGGTGTTTGCATCAGATTGCTGATAACACTGAACCGTCAATAATCATAGTGCATTTCAATTATGCATTTACGGGATAACTGAACTTGATGTACTTCACTCTTGAAAATACTTGTTTGTCTAGATACGGTTTATCAGAAACTTCACGTAAATTCACAGGAAAATCGTTTCACATTTTTTAATGGCTCAAGCGACAAAACTTCATAAAACTGAATCAGATTACTTTCTGTCTTTCATTGTATCACCCGAATAAAGTGCAACGATTTCCACCTTGCAGTATTTTTTAACTATGCATTTAACCAATTTTTTTATTGGCCGAATTTATCTGCCCCTGCTCCAGTATACTAAGATCGTTCTGGAAATTGTTTTTGTTTCTCAAGTCAACAATAATTTCGTTGTCATTAACCATTCAATCTCTAACGTTGAGAACGAATCCGTTTATAAATTCTCACTTGACCTTCAATTTACATCAGTTTTCCGTCGGCTGGTTGTATATGCGCGAACAGACCACAAATAAAATGTTTACCGCCTTGCGAACTACAGATCTGAGTGATGTGTACGGCCTTTCATGTCCATTAGAAAATACCAACTTCCAAAGTAAGTCAGCGTTCAATATAGGTGGTTCAGATTGATTTTTCTGCTTGAGAAACAAACACTTCGGCTGATCAAGCAGTAAACGACAGAAGCAGATAGTCGTTAAGTGGAATTATCAGGTTTGGATCCCGCTGTCCCGAAAAATAAGCAACTTCCAGTGATATGCTATCGATCATATTATTCGATTGGCATCGAGCTCGCAGGTTCTTGTATACTTGATACACATATGATGAATAGTAGGGGACTTTGGTTTTCATATAAATTGAACATCACCCACAACTGATCGCAGCTATCGCAGTCCCATAGACTTTCCTGTCAGCCCCTTTCGTAAAGAAAATGGTTGACTGTTCGCATATGATAATTTGGGCTTGCCTAATGTGAGGTCGATGGCGCAGTGGTAAACACGGTTACCTCATGAACAGCGTGGCCGGAGTTCTAGTCCCGGGAGTGACAAGGATATGCCCTATTGACGAGCTCTGGTGAGAACAAAACTCGAGTCTAGTACTTCTGCTGTTCGAAAGGGGCCGACTGGGAAGTCTATGTGAATGCGACAGCTGCGATCAATTGTGGGTGATGTTCAGTCTACATACACATACGCCACGACTTGCTTGGTTGGATATAGTTGTCGGTCAACGGTTAGAGACATTTGGTATAAATGAATGTTCTATACATACCCTTCCTTAACACGGCAACTGTTCAGCGTCCTTGAAAGATATTGTTTACCGCTGTTCCATGGTGTTCACCTAATTGGTGCAACCACAGACAGACCGAACTGAGTAGTGGAAGTCTGTCACCGAGCTTCGGGCAGAGAGAGCAGCTAGTTGGACCTCGAGTCCAACTGAACACGGTTAATGTTCCTTCTGACGGACCGTGTTCATCGTTTCAGATTGTTTGCTGCACTTACTATCACTACGTTCATTTATTGTCTTGTTTCGTATTGTTAGGCTGAGTGACATCAATGAGAATAAAAATTCCCGAGATGGAATGCCAGAAAATTAAGAGCAGATTCGTCATTAAAAAAACTCCGAACGCAAAAGTCATCGTGATTCTTACCCTCCTCAGCAAGCACAATACACTCGGGTGGGACATAATCATTACATGGGTCTGGCTTTGTTTCACACCGGTTTAAAACATGGGCTGCTAGTACCACACTTGTAATAAGAATGGCCGAATCGACGGAAGTGTTTTTGGGATTGCTGTTCACGAGCAACAGATATTTTATTTATTATATGGTCAGGTATATGTGCGAATTTAACATGGTAACAAATAGTTTTATGTTTGACCTAAGCATCCCATGGCGTTCTGACCTGAACTAGGAAGTTTCCTATCATGTTACATGCAGTCAGGACATTAGCAGCTATTGCGAATTAATTGGATTGCGTTCAACTACTAGCAATCTTTCCGTTGTGCGTGTATACGTGTATCGTACAAGCATCCTTCTTTTCACTGTGAAAGACCAGTTGATTCTCATACAAGTAGTCTTGTTGACAAGCGATCGCAAGGTTGTTATTCCACTGATTGACTGACTGACAGATAGAGGTGAGTAAACCTTACCATACACTTTCACAGCCTTGTACACATAGTAAAAGCTTATCATCTCTGTGGGCTGTCATAACAACATCAATTGGAATTTGACTCAAGCTGGACGGATAAGTGAACGTTGGATCTAGGAAGGTGGCAATAAAACTCGTGTGTCATTCAATACAACAAGACACCAGTTTCTTGCTTATGATACATGAATGCCAAGTGAGTAATATGTTGCCTGTTTGCGATAACTCAAAATATGTAGTTAATCTTCCAACCGAACATGTCTTACTGGCTACTATTGAGAATAACGTTGGGTCAGTGTTATCTGTTTTACAACTGACAACACATCTGTTTGCTCATATCAGCAGTACCATTGTGTTGCATTGTTTTAAAGTGCACGTGTGCAGAGACAAAAGTGAATTATGATTTATGAAGTAAAAAGCCTTCAAACAATCTGTTAAGACTTTCCAGTCGGCCCCTTTCGAACAGCAGAAGCACTAGATTCGAGTAGGGCATATCCTTCCCACTGCCGGAACTAGAACTCCGGCCACGCTTACATAAGGCAACCGTGTTGACTACTGTGCCACTGACCTCACATTAGGCATGCCCGAATTATCACATGTGAACGCTCAACCACTTTCTCTTGTGATTGGAGATTTCGGCCTGTCTCGGAAGTCCTAATCGCGGGGTTATCGATTTGAGTTAACAGACAGTAACTGTGTTTCCTATCGAGACGACCGGGCAACCTGATCATTACTCACAAACGAAAGTAGTTGAGTGTTCACATATGATAATTCGATCGTGCCTAATGTGAGGTCACTGGCGTGGTGGTCAACACGGTTGCCTCGTGAACAGCGTGTCCGTGGTTCTAGTCCCGGCAGTGGCAAGGATATGCCATACTGACGAGCTCTAATGAGAGAGAAACCCGAGTCTAGTGCTTCTGCTGTTCGAAAGGGGTCGACTGGGAAGTCTATGTGAATGCGACAGCTGCTTGGATCAATTGTGAGGGATCTACAATACATATGAAAACCAAAATCCCCTACTGCTCATCAATAATATTTTAAGAGTTGATGAGACAAACAACAGGGAGTAGAAGACTGAGTAAGCCACGGTTGAAATTGACAAAAGGGTGTGCATTGCCGGTACAAACCCGTACAGTGTGTGTATGAACGCCGTGCCCCATTCCGTGTGATCAGCGTGAGAAGGCAGACACAGTTGAATGTGAGCGGATACAAACAGTATCGAGGACGTTTGCAGAATTTCTATGATACCGACTGAGCACATGTGTACATCATCTGTGATTACAACTGTCTGACTCAGATAGATTCAATTAGACAAATTGTTCTGATAATGTGTTCGTATTTGTTGTATCATCAACTAGTCAGTGAGATAGACGGTGAGGCAATGGGGACCACGGGTATGCTCTAGTTTTCTTCCCTGTTGAGCTCCGTTTTTTCCGTCAGTCATATTTTGTTACTGGCCCGAAAACCAGCACACATTCCTCACAGATTCAGAAGGACAAGTGGACTTTAGCTCATGAGAACAGATATCATAACAGCTAAGGAGAACAA